>SJYA01010587.1:0-13607 GCA_006410615.1 Neotragus moschatus
TTCTTGCCCACAGTAGTAGATATAATGGTCATCTGAGTTAAATTCACCCATTCCAGTCCATTTTATATTATTTATTTATTTTTAATTTTTTAAAATATAAATTTATTTATTTCAATTGGAGGTTAACTACTTTACAATATTGTATTGGTTTTGCCAGACATCAACAAGGAGAAGGCAATGGCACCCCACTCCAGTACTCTTGCCTGGACGATCCCATGGATGGAGGAACCTAATGGGCTGCAGTCCATGGGGTCGCTGAGAGTTGGACATGACTCAGTGACTTCACTTGCACTTTTCACTTTCATGCAGTGGAGAAGGAAATGGCAACCCACTACAGTGTTCTTGTGTGGAGAATCCCAGGGACAGTGGAGCCTGGTAGGCTGCCATCTATGGGATCGTGCAGAACTGGACACGACTGAAGGACCTAGCAGCAGCAGCAGCAGCAGCAGCAGCAGCAGCATACATCAACATGAATCCACCACAGGTATACACGTGTTCCCCATCCTGAACCCCCCTCCCATTTTAGTTCGCTGATTCCTGAAATGTCAACATTCACTCTTGCCATCTCCTGTTTGACCATTTCCAATTTGCCTTGATTCATGGACCTGACATTCCAGGTTCCTATGCAATAGTGCTCTTTACAGCATGAGACTTTGCTCCTATCACCAGTCACATCCACAACTGGGTGTTGTTTTTGCTTTGGCTCCATCTCTTCATTCTTTCTGGAATTACTTCTCTCCTGAACTTCGGTAGCATATTGAGCACCTACTGACCTGAGGGGTTCATCTTTCAGTGTCCTATCTTTGTGCCTTTTCATACTGTTCTCGGGGACCATGGAATCTTCTAAAGGTTTCTCTCCAGTGGTCCCTGGCTCAGCCTCAGCCTCAGTCCCGTAATCAGCCCTGGAGCCTTGGAAACTTCTGCAGGTGCTGCCTGTATTAGTTCCAACACTGTCATTCCTTTCAGACTTAAGGGCCAGCCATTTACTTCATGCAGAAGAGACAGATGGTCTAGATTTAGGGTGGGCATAGGTGCCCTTAGGGGCACAGTCAAGAGCAGCAGGAAAATCCAGAGGGAGAATAGGAGGAGGTCATGACCTACGGGGGCCAAGGAAGGTCTTCCTTGTCTCCAGAAAGAACATGGGCACCCACCTGTGCTACCCTCCAAAGAGATTACCTCAGGAGCTTGATTAGCCTAAGGGAATAAGAAAGTTTCAAATCAGTGAAAAACCCAGCACAGAGGGAAAAGGAAAAACAGTTGAGAGATCCAGGCCAACTCTGAAAAAGCAGAGAGCTAAAAATACCTGAACTTTTTTTTTTCTTCTTTTAGTGGTGGTGGGGGAATTAGGAGGGTGCTAGAACTGGACAGGAAGCAAGAAGCATTTGTTCTTGCCTGCTCCAGGAAGAGGCGATTCGAATTCAGCACCTGTGAATTCAGTTTTCTGGATCACTGCCTGGAGTAACCACAGATCTCCACAGATCAAGGATCCCCTTGCCGCTGGAATTCTTTGCGTAGTGGGCACTCCCTTCTCACTGCCCACTAGCCCTCTGTCTGCAGTTCTTGCAATGTCAGGTCTTCCATAGGTGTGCCCGTTTGTAGGATTCAGTGGCACCACATTGGTTGGCCCTGGAAGAATTCACATTTGATCCCTGCATGCTGAAGGAAGCATTAAATTGGATGTTGGCTGTGGCGAGTGGCAGCATATCCCTGGCACACCATCAGTTAGCTCCAAGGACCCCAGAGGAGCTTGCAGCTGAGGGCTTGCTTTAGGAAGAGGGACATTATTAACCTCCACAAAACCTTTTTTAAAAAGGTAGGTCTTCAGTAGAGAGTCATTTCACTTGGGCTTTGTGGTTTGTGTGGGATAGGATGAAGATGGGGTACGGACTGGCTTTGGAAGGTGTGGTAAAGGATCGTGCTGCCAAGGAGACACTGGTTAGGAGGGAACTGGGAGAGTGGTAGTCTCAACAAGGTGCTAGCCAAGTCAAAGCCAGCTCTTAAGCTATGGGGATGAGGGAAGGAACTAAAGAGTGGTGTTCAAGAAGACTCTTGAGAGTCCCTTGGGCTGCCAGGACATCAAAGCAGTCAATCCTGAAGGAAGTCAACTCTGAATATTCATTTATTGGAAGAACCGATGCTAAAGCTGAAGCTCCAATACTTTGGCCACCTGATGCAAAGAGACGACTCATTAGAAAAGGCCTCGATGCTGGGAAAGATTGAGGGCAGGAGGAGAAGGGGATGGCAGAGGATGTGATGGTTGGATGGCATCACTGACTCAGTGGACACGAGTTTGAGCAAGCTCCAGGAGATTGTGAAGGACAGGGAAGCCTGGCATCCATGGGGTTGCAAAGAGTCGGACACGACTGAGCGACTGAACAACAAGAGTTACTCTTTATTAGGTCCTTGTTATGTGTCAGACAGAACGCCATTACAGCTATTTTCTGTAATGAAAATAGCTACCTTTTAACAGGCAGTCTTCCCCGGCAGCTCAGTAGTAAAGAATCTGCCTGCCAAGCAGGAAACCCGGATTTGATCCCTGAGTCGGGAAGATCCCCTGGAGAAGGAAATGGCAATGCATTCCAGTATTCTTGGGCTTCTCAGGTGGCTCAGTGGTAAAGAATCTGCCTGCGGTGTAGGAAACACAGGAGACAAGGGTTTGATTCCTGGGTTGGGAAGATCCCCTGGAAAAGGAACTGGCAACACACTCCGGTATTCTTCAAAAAAAAATTATTTATTTTGATTGGAGGCTAATTGCTTTACAATATTGTGGTGGTTTTTGCCATACACTGACATGAATCAGCCACGGGTATACATGTGTACCCCACCCCAAACTCTCTTCCTACCTCCCTCCTCATTCCATCCCTCTGAGTTGTCCCAGTGCACCGGCTTTGAGTGCCCTTTTTCATGCATTGAACTTGGACTCATCCTCTATTTCCCATATGGTAATACATATGTTTCAATACTATTCTCTCAAATCATCCCACCCTTGCCTTCTCCCACAGAGTACAAAAGTTTGTTCTTTACATCTGTGTCTCTTTTGCTGTCTCACATACAGGGTTATCATTACCATCTTTCTAAATTCCATATACATGTGTTAATATACTGTATTGGTGTTTTACTTTCTGGCTTATTTCACTCTGTATAATTGGCTCCACTTTCATCCACTTCATTAGAACTGATTCAAATGTGTTCTTCTTAATGGCTGAGTAATACTCCATTGTTCATATGTACTACAACTTTCTTATCTATTTGTCTGCCGATGGACATCTATGTTGCTTCCATGTCCTAGCTATTGTAAACAGTGCTGCAGTGAACATTGGGGTATATGTGTCTCTGTCAGTTCTGATTTCCTTGGTGTGTATGGTTAGCAGTGGGATTACTGGGTCTTATGGGAGTTCTAGTTCCAGTTTTTTAAGGAATCTCCACACTGTTCTCCATAGTGGCTGTACTAGTTTGCATTCCCACCAACAGTGTAAGAGGGTTCCCTTTTCTCCACACCCCTTCCAGCATTAATTGTTTGTACATGTTTTGATAGCAGCCTTTCTGACTGGCGTGAGATGGTACCTCATTGTGGTTTTGATTTGGATTTCTCTGATAATGAGTGATGTTGAGCATCTTTTCATGTGTTTGTTAGCCATCTGAATGTCTTCTTTGGAGAAATGTCTATTTAGTTCTTTGGCCCATTTTTTGATTGGGTCATTTGTTTTTCTGGAATTGAGCTGCAGGAGTTGCTTGTATATTTTTGAGATGAGTTGTTTGTCAGTTGCTTCATTTGCTATTATTTTCTCCCATTCTGAAGGCTATCTTTTCATCTTGTTTATAGTTTCCTTCATTGTGCAACAGCTTTTAAGTTTAATTAGGTCCCATTTGTTTATTTTTGCTCCCATTACTCTGGGAGGTGGATCACAGAGGATCTTGCTGTGATTTATGTCAGAGAGTGTTTTGTCTATGTTCTCCTCTAGGAGTTTTATAGTTTCTGGTCTTACATTTAGATCTTTAATCCATTTTGAGTTTATTTTTGCGTATGGTGTTAGAAAGTGTTCGAGTTTCATTCTTTTACAGGTGGTTGATCAGTTTTCCCAGCACCACTTGTTAAAGAGGTTATCTTTTCTGCACTGTATATTTTTGCCTCCTTTGTCAAAGATAAGGTGTCCATGCTGCTGCTGCTAAGTCGCTTCAGTCGTGTCTGACTCTGTGCNCAGTTCTAACTGTTGCTTCTTGACCTGCATACAGATTTCTCAGGAGACAGGTCAGGTGGTCTGATATTCACATCTGTTTAAGAATTTTCCACAATTTGTGGTGATCCACACAGTTGGTGGTGATCCTTGACTGTGAGAAAGTGCAAATGCCTTGGGTGACATTCAAGGCCCTTCACAATCTAGTCCCAACCCATCCCTTCAGCTTCCCTCCTCATTACTTACTCTCCATGGCAGATATTTTGTTTCTATCATGATTTCCCTGAAAACACTCTCCCTCCTTTCCTCTGCTCTTTGAGTAAGGATGCGTTCATGAGCAGGGTATAGTGGAAAGGGCTTTGGAGCCAGACCTCAACTCAGGTCCAGCTCTTATCAGCTGTGTGACCTTAGGCAGGTCATGAGCTCTTTGAGGATCATCTGAAAAAAAAAGAAGACTTTTTAGGAAACTGATGTCTTCTTCCATTTGTTTGTTGTGAGAAGCAAATGAAATAACATGTAAAGGGCTTACCGCAAGCCTCTTCCCTTTGTTGAAATAGCTGAATGTAAATAACATCATCCATATATATTAGTTTCAAATATACTTAGAATGAGTAAATACTGTATATAATTTGGTGCTTTTCTCAGTAATCCTTAACTCTACAAAAATCCAGTCAGTCAGAATTTTTAGTCTGGTACCAAGTAAATTCCCAATCTCTGCTTAGGCTCTCCTGGCCTACATCTTTCTCAGCAGCCTGTCTGCCTCAGTCATAAGAACACAGAAGCTTTTTTATTCTCTTGGCCAAGAGGCATTGGTCAGCATCACCTGGGAACTTGCTGGAAACGGACATTCTCAGCCACTATCACTCTAGACCTACCATCCCAAAGTTTGGGGGTGGTGGGGGGGGTGGGCCCAGCAATTTGGGGTTTTCCACCCACCCCTGCCCCAGGGGGTTCTGACGCATGCTCAGTCTGAGAACCACCCTTGCTCAGTAGCAGGGAATTAATCTTAGGCCATGATTCCTTAGGTTTGTTGGTGTCTCAGTTCCCTCCACCATCCAGAAAGAGGGAGGCATAAGGACGGGAGTTAGACAACTCCAGAAGAGACCAGGCCTTCGACAGGATGTCCTGGCTCTAACCTGTGCTCTTTGGCCACTGTAGGAGCCCCAGGAGCGGGTTGCTAAGCTCTGCCCAAGGCCTGGCCTCACTGAGCTAGAATCTCCTCTGGTTCACATGCTGATCAAGTTTTTCCAGGACCACAGACTCCTGACCTTCAGGCTGACTCAGCACAACCCCAAAAGCAGTGCTTCTCAGAAGTGTGGTCCCCAGACCAATAGCATTAGTTTCACCTGGGAACATGCTCGCATGAAAATTCTCAGGCCCTGCCCCAGAGCCATAGGTGACTTTGATTCAGGTTCAACTTTGAGAACCATTGGCCTCAACTTTGCAAACTAGTTTAACTTCATTTGCTTTTTCAATCGCTCCATTTTCTGGCTACTTCTTTCTTCCCTATTACACGGAAGATAAAAAAGAAAACAAAAATATATTGATTGAGAGGATATATAAAACCCTGTTTCCTTATAATTGAAAGGAACTCCCTTTCCACTTCACTCTTTGACTTTGTTCTGACCAGTCACTTCAAAAGGATCCATGGCTGGTCTAACTTGATTTACATTTAGTACATATTTCTCCAGTGGCTGGTTGCTAGTGATAAAAGCACATGAAATAAAACATTTGGAATATAACATGAATAAGCATTTTTGAACAGAGATTTAGTTTCATTGCAGCCACTGACATGATGTGCTTTACAGTTCTAATATCAATTGTGAAGACTTGGGAAAGGCAAACAGATTTCAGAAAATAAAGGAAAAAAGGGCAGAGGTCGGGGAGATACACTCTCCAACTGTCATATTCATTAGAGATCTAAATAGATCTAAAGAGCTAAATTAGGCAGGCAGTTTTATAGCAAGGGGGACAGGGGAATGCAGTGCTGGAGCATAATTAAGCTACGGAGTCCTCATCAGGGAAGGAGAGGCTGGAGGACAGCAGGGCTGGCTGAGGGCCTGGATAGGAGAGACCAGGGATGAGGGGTGGTGGGGGGCTCAGAGGCAGAAGCTTAGAGGGCAAATCAGGGCCAGGGGCTCAGACCTACAGGCCAGAGGCATGGGTGACTAATAGGACTTCCCGGCCAGAGTGATGGCTCCACAAAGTCTTGCTTGGAGTGGAGTCAGCACTATCCCCTCCCCACCATGTACCTGCCAGTCTGAGGACGATGGCAGGAACAAAATGCTAAATGAGAGGCTTCCCTGGTTAAGACTCCTCGCTTCCACTGCAGGGGGCACAGGTTCAATTCTTGGTCGGGGAACTAAGATCCCACATGCCTCAGCCAAAAATCAAAAAACACCAAATGGGCCTCTGGTTCTCCCTCCCAGGGCCCCCAGACCTCCCCCTCACCCCATCAGGTCTGTGGCCACTCCATCCCTTTTCCCAGGTGTGGGGAACATGGCTGCTTTCTTCCAGCTCAATGCCAGGCATAAGCTCTTTCTGTAGAAAGACTTGGTTGGTGTATAAGTGAACTCTTGCTCCTTCTTTCTCCTCCCAGGGTCTTCTCAGAGGCCTGAGTGGACCTGCCCTGAGACCAGAGCCTTGGTCAGCACAGAGCACATGTGCTCTGTGATCATGGTTTCTGATCTCCCATCATAACCAACCTGGGCGCCTACCTCCTGGCTCCTACCTGACAAGAATCCTAAAGCATCTCAGGGGGAAGGAGAGGGTAGCCGCAGCTATGGGAGGGGGCACCTATGGTGGGGGGTGGGCTCATCAGACCAGGCAGGTGTGTGCTCTTAGCTCACCTGAAGCCGGCAGTGCCAGGAGAGCTCATGGTGCCAGCTGGCCATTGTGTCAGTCATCAGTCAACTGTGAATCAAGGAGATGTGGTCCCTGGGTCCATGGGGTTCAGGGGGAGGGAGGCCCTTGTCTAATCTATGTGCATATGACTAGATAAGTAGCTTGTTAGCTCAGCCAGGTGGGGCTTGTCCCACGTATGTGTATGTGTTGTGCATGGGAGGTACTTAAATGGTATGAAACACAGTGTTATAGGCATTTGTCAAAGTCATGGTCAATGGTACACTTAAGATTTATACATTTCACTGTATGAAAATTTTACCTAAAATAAGAACTGTAAACAAACATCGATCTCTAATGAGATGCATATTGAATTGTTTCAACAGAAATGTCCTGGTGTTTACAGCTTACTTTGAAATGCATCCAAGAATTAAATGGCTTGATACATGGATAGAAGAATGGAATGGATAAATACATGACAAAGCAAATATAATACAATGTCAAGTTTAGAATCTAGTTGGTGTCTACATGAGTGTTCGCTATACCATGCTTTAAACTTTTATACGTTTGAAATATTTTGCATAATGGAATAGTGGGAAAAATAATGCCGCATTTGGCATGAGAGTGTGAACGTTAGTGACATTCTTAAAGACTTAAGCATGCAGGGGTGTTAGACTCTGTCACATCTATATTTAATTCACCAACCTTACCCACAGGGAAAAAGATAGATCTTGGAAAATGACAGGCTATCGTAAGCTCAACCAACTAGCGGTCCTAACCTCTGCCACTGTGCTAGATGTAGTATATTCCCTAGAGCAGATCAGCATACCCTCAGGCACATGGTGTACTGCCATTAATTTTCTGTCATTTTCTACACTCTTCAGAAAAGAGGATCAGAAAGTGTTCAGATTCACGTGGGACAGACAATAATATACATTTATGATTTTGTTACCATGCTATGTTAACCCTCTTGCCCTTTGTTGTAATATAATCTCAAGGGATCTGGGTACCCCCACAGAACATCACATTGATCCAAGGAGAAATTATGCAGATAAGTCTAGATGAGCAAAAAGTGGCTCACACATTGATGGCCTTGGTGATAGACAACATGGGAGACAAATCCTATGATGATTCAAGGGCTTGGCACATCAATACATTTCTTAGGTATCCACTAAGGTTAGGGGCATTCTGTGTAATCCCATCAAAGGTAAAGGAGAAATTATGACACTTTGCATCTCTCACCGCAAGGAAGAAAAGGGCACCATTTGGTTGGCCTCTTCAGGCTCTGGAGGCAGTATATTCCTCACTTGGGAATACTGCTCTGATCTGTATGCTAGATGATGTTAAGACTGATAACTTGAGTGGAGATCAGAGCAGGAAGTGCTCAGCAGCAGTGTACACTACAGTACAAGAAGCCTTTACTTGAGCCCTGTGACCAGAGTACTCTATGATATTAAAGGTAGGAAAAAGCTGCTATGTAGGATTTGTGGAAAATCTCATGGGATAATCACAGTGTAAACTCCTGGGGTTTTGGAAAAGGGCCATGCTACCTTCAGAGAATTGTATGCCTTTGAAAAGCAACTCCCAGTGTGCTGCTGGGTCCTAGTAGACACAGAACAAGCTAATCACGGGACACCAGGTGAGTACGTGGCCACAGCTTCTCATCACGAACGGGGTTCTTTCTGAGCCACTAACTTCTAAGGTCAAATGGGCCTAACAGTAAGCTCTTGTAAGGAAGTAGTAAATCCAGTACAAGTACGGTCAGAGAAGTCAAGTAGCTATATGAGCGGGTGGCCCAGACTCCCATGTCATCCACCACTATTTCACAAGCATCGCTTCCTACGTTCACACTTCTATGCCGGCATCTGTGAGTATCCCTTGAGACTAATTGATGAAAAAGGAAAAAACCTGAGCTTGGTTCATGGATGGATTGCTGTGGTGCAGGGATGTAAACTGAAAATGAATGGACAGCCACATTGCAGACCCGCTTGTGATGGCCATGAAAGAAAGTGATGAGGGATAACTGGAAAGGGCCATTCTACTTGAGATTATCTTTGGGCCTACAACACAGCTCTACTCCCTCAACCCACTCCTGTTTCCTTTGTCTCCCTTCCATAGGTACTGATCCAAAGGTTACTTAATTAACATGATGCATACTAATACTAAGAGTCCCCCTCCTACCACAACAGTGCCCCCTTCTTTTTAAACTTCTTTATTTCTCTCGCTCTTTTTTTTTAGCTTCTCAATTTGTAAGCCTTCTTGTCTATTAAGAATATTAACCCTTTGCTATATATGTTGCAGATTTTTTTCTCCTAGTCTGTCTTTTGCCTCTTAACTTTTCTTACAGTGTCATTTGTAAACCAAATGAATTGATTTTCTTTTGGAATTGAATTGGTTAATCTGTCCATACTCCTACCAATAGAGTGCCTGATGAACTATGGAATGAGGTTCATGACATTGTACAGGAGACAGGGATCAAGACCATCCCCATGGAAAAGAAATGCAAAAAGGCAAAATGGCTTTCTGGGGAGGCCTTACAAATAGCTGTGAAAAGAAGAGAAGCAAAAAGCAAAGGAGAAAAGGAAAGATATAAGCAACTGAATGCAGAGTTCCAAAGAATAGCAAGAAGAGATAAGAAGGCCTTCTTCAGCAATCAATGCAAAGAAATAGAGGAAAAGAACAGAATGGGAAAGATTAGAGATCTCTTCAAGAAAATTAGAGATACCAAGGGAACTTCANAGGAAAGATACAAGCATCTGAATGCAGAGTTCCAAAGAATAGCAAGAAGAGATAAGAAAGCCTTCTTCATGGATCAATGCGAAGAAATAGAGGAAAACAACAGAATGGGAAAGACTAGTGATCTCTTCAATAAAATTAGAGATACCAAGGGAACAATTCATGTAAAGATGGGCTCAATAAAGGAAATGATATGGCCATGACAGAAGCAGAAGATATTAAGAAGAGGTTGCAAGAATACACAGAGGAACTATACAAAAAAAGATGTTCCTGACCTGGATAATCACGATAGTGTGATCACTTATCTACAGCCAGACATCCTGGAATGTGAAGTCAAGTGGGCCTTAGAAATCATCACTACGAACAATGCTAGTGGAGGTGATGGAATTCCAGTAGAGCTTTTTCAAATCCTGAAAGATGATGTTGGGAAGGTGCTGCACTCAATATGCCAGCAAATTTGGAAAACTCAGCAATGGCCACAGGACTGGAAAAGGTCAGTTTTCATTCCAATCCCAAAGAAAGGCAATACCAAAGAATGCTCAAACTACCACACAATTGCACTCATCTCACATGCTAGTAAAGTAATGCTCAAAATTCTCCAGCAAGGCTTCAGCAATATGTAAACCATGAACTTCCAGATGTTCAAGCTGGTTTTAGAAAAGGCAGAGGAACCAGAGATCAAAGTGCCAACATCTGCTGGATCATCAAAAAAGCAAGAAAGCTCCAGAAAAACATCTACTTCTGCTTTCTTGACTGTGCCAAAGCCTTTGACTGTGTGGATCACAATAAACTGAGGAAAATTCTGAGAGAGATGGGAATACCAGAACACCTGATCTGCCTCTTGAGAAATCTGTATGCAGGTCAGGAAGCAACAATTAGAACTGGACGTGGAACAACAGACTGGTTCCAAATAGGAAAAGGAGTACTTCAAGGCTGTATATTGTCACCCTGCTTATTTATCTTCTATGCAGAGTACATCATGAGAAACGCTGGACTAGAAGAAACACAAGCTGGAATCAAGATTGCTGGGAGAAATATCAGTAACCTCAGATATGCAGATGACACCACCCTTATGGCAGAAAGTGAAGAGGAATTAAAGAGCCTCTTGATGAAAGTGAAGGAGGAGAGCGAATAAGTTGGCTTAAAGCTCAACATTCAGAAAACGAAGATCATGTCATCTGGTCCCATCACNGATATGCAGATGACACCACCCTTATGGCAGAAAGTGAAGAGGAATTAAAGAGCCTCTTGATGAAAGTGAAGGAGGAGAGCGAATAAGTTGGCTTAAAGCTCAACATTCAGAAAACGAAGATCATGTCATCTGGTCCCATCACTTCATGGGAAATAGACGGGAAACAGTGGAAACAGTGTCAGACTTTATTTTTCTGGGCTCCAAAATCACTGCAGATGGTGACTGCAGCCATGAAGTGAAAAGACATTTCCTCCTTCGAAGAAGAGTTATGAGCAACCTAGATAGCATATTCAAAAGCAGAGACATTACTATGCCTACTAAGGTCCAGTCAAGCCTATGGTTTTTCCAGTAGTCATGTATGGATGTGAGAGTTGGACTGTAAAGAAGGCTGAGCGCCAAAGAATTGATGCTTTTGAACTGTAGTGTTGGAGACTGCAAGGAGATCCAGCCAGTCCATTCTGAAGGAGATCGGCCCTGGGATTTCTTTGGAAGGAATGATGCTAAAGCTGAAGCTCCAGTACTTTGGCCACCTCATGCGAAAAGTTGACTCATTGGAAAAGACTCTGATGTTGGGAGGGATTGGGGGCAGGAGAAGAAGGGGACGACAGAGGATGAGATGGCTGGATGGCATCACTGACTCGATGGGCGTGAATCTGAGTGAACTCCGGGAGTTGGTGATGGACAGGGAGGCCTGGCGTGCTGCGATTCATGGGGTCACAAAGAGTCGGACACTGCTGAGCGACTGAACTGAACTGAACTGAATAATTTCTGGAAATCATTTAAAGTTAGTTAACAATCTTTCTGCAGCTTTAAAGGAACATTATCAGTTTTCAAAACTTTTGGCAGACCTAAATATGAGAAGCAAGTAAAGAGCTGTTACACAATATCTTTATAAGCTTTTCCAATTACCCTTTTGTAACCCAAATCTGGTCTATAGCTTTTTAGATGTCAAGCAACCATCTAATCTTTGCTTGAATACCTCCAGCAACAGGGAACTCACTACTCACCAAGGTTCTAAACTGTCTCTCACCTTTTCCTCTACAGCATTCCCATCCTGCATACCACTTTCTCTAATCCTACGAATTCGTTTTCAGTAGTATGTGTTGGCCAGGAGCTGGGCCAGTCTTTCCCAGCAATGCAAGAAATGTCTGCTCTAGTGTCTAACAGCCCTGACATTTTATTTCCTTGAATTAAAAAAACTTTTAAAGGGCTAGAAGCTGTAATTTCCTGCACCCAAAAAGCTAGATCACTAGATACAAATCCTCTGGGGCCCCTAGCTTGAGAAGTCAAGGTTTTTCTTGTCTAATAAGATAAAAGCAAAATCTGTGCTATTTTTTGACCTTTATTAATTTGCACAGTTTTAGTAAGCCATGAGATCAAAACTTTAATTTCTCCAGTATAATCAGAATCTGTTACACCAGACACTAGCGAAATTCTTTGAAAAGAAAGCAAGCTATGCCCTAGCACAAGTCTTACAATGTCCTCAGGGAGGGGGCTAGCCACTCCTGTTGGAGTCGGAGTAACCGGCCCATCAGGGGTTAAATTGTTGCCCTGGTGGAGCTGAGGTCTAGTCCTGAGCTACTTGAGGTTAATTGGCATGGCTTGTTGTCTCCATTTAGCAGGACATTGCCTGCAAAAATGTTCTATTTGGCCACAAGAGAAACATTTTATATTTGTAAAATCCTTTTTTTATTGTGATTATTTTTCTTTCCTTTTCTCTTTTTTGTTTTCCTTTCTCTCTCTCTCTCTCTCTCTCTCTCTCTCTTTTGGGGGGGGGTGAGGCACTCCTGAGGGGTTTTTTCCCAAGGAGCAAGCTGTTTTAAAAGCTCCTTTATTTAAAAATATTCTATCTGTTTTTAACCTTAGGCAATGTTCTGGGAGGTTTTGGAGGCAAAGTGGGGAGTTCCTAAGCCCTGGGAAGAAGCAAGTGGAGGTTGTGATAGTCGCCTTAAATCAGATAAGTTTTTAAAGGTTTGGTTTGTGTGTGGGGGGGGGCTCACCAGGGTGCTCGGCCACAGTATCCTATAATCACTCCCCTTCCTTGGGAGGAAGTCTCCCTCCTTTTTTTGTCCATGGCAGAAAATATGATCTGCATAGAAGGTGGAGACTCACCACCATCCATTGCTGTAGCCTCTGCCATAGGCTATCTAACAGCCTCATGACGGGGGTCCAGAACATTTCTAATCATACTGCACAGAGCAAAAGCATTTGGTGCTTATGCAAAGTATAATAAGTTTTTAGCTGTTTTCCTAGCTTCACCCAAGTATCTAAATCCCTTTTCTGGAAACCAAGGACATTGTTCTTGTACAAATTTTAAAAGGAATTGAACACTAGCCTTTTTAACTTTAATTTCTCTTTTGTTTAACAGTTGCAAAATTACTTCTATAAAGAATTGTTGAGGCAGCTGCGGAGCCAGCTCACTAAGCGCAGGCGGCTGCGGACATGGGAGGGCCTGGAGGAGCTGTCCCACGTTGACGAGTCGGGAGGGGCAGCAGTGAGGAGACGCCCTTCCTCCAGGGTGGGGAGCGGACAGCTGCACTTTGCTGAGGCAGCCGTGTAGTGATACTCCAAGCTCAAGGGAGAAGAAATCCAGTTCCACCCACCAGAACTCCAAAACAAGCCTCCCTAACCAAGAAACCTTGACAAGGCACTGATACAACCCC
>SJYA01010588.1:0-12881 GCA_006410615.1 Neotragus moschatus
AAAAAAAAATAGCCACTGGACTGGTAATACTGGGATTGTATCCTTGGTCCGTAATATATTTTGAGTAACTTTGCCTCTTTTTTGCTCAGAGGTATCCTTATCTGGCAGTTTGTCAGAGGTGGGTACAATTATGGAGGCATGCTAATAAAGTTAAGATCTAGGAGTCTAGAGACCAAGATTCTACACTGGGCTCTGTGAAGTATCAGCTGCAGGTAGAACTTCTCTGTGTTTCAATTTCCTCACCGTCCACATGAGAATAATGATTTCTGTTCTGATATCTCACAGTAGTCAAATGTGGGATTTCTATAGCTTTGTCACTTTCCAGAAGTTCCTAATAATGAGATGTAGAATGGCTATGAAGGGAGAAATCTTTGGCAACTAGAAAGGATGTACTTTTACTCAGGATGTAGTTTTCTCTGTTAGTCATCTTCAGTTGGCTTCCGTTCAGCTGGGTACACAGGTAGCCCTCAATGAGCTGTTCAACGAAAATTGTGGTCCCTTTAAAAATTCTGTTCTGTTGTTACTCATTTTTAAAGGGAGCCTTCATCATAAAGGGACATACTGGTGCTAGTGTAATTTATTTTTAATTAAGCATGTATCAAAGAATGAGATTTCTGAAGACCTGATGAGCTCTAGTTAGAAGAAATAGCACAAGCCTAAACTTGATTCTCAGATAAGAGCTGGGAAAAATAAAAAGCAGTAGTGTGGCTTCAGGTGAGCATCTAACTTAGAAAATTTAGTCTCTTACATTTGATAGATGCGTTTTGAGCTTCTGGTGATTTGTCTTTTTCACTCATCAGAGAGGGGAAAAAACTGTATTGCAAAACTCTTAAGATCTTAGTCTTCCTGTAAGTAAAGGGCTTTGTAAAGGTGTACAACCTTCTGCCTGCCACATGTCATCTTTCAGAGATTAGGGCTCAGTATTCCTTGCCTGTTCAGTCCTGGGTGGCTCTTTCTGATCCCATGGATTGTAGCCTGCCAGGCTCCTCCATCCATGGAATTCTCCAGGCAAGAATACTGGAGTGGGTAGCCATTTCCTTCTCAAGGAGATATTCCCCACCCAGGGACCGAACTTGCATTTCCTGCATTGGCAGGCTGATTCTTTATCACTTAGCCACCTGGGAAGCCCTTCAGTATTGCAGTAGACTTATAATATTAATAGCTGCTGCTGCTTCTGCTAAGTCGCTTCAGCCGTGTGGGACTCTGTGTGACCCAATATATAGCAGCCCACTAGGCTCCTCTGTCCCTGGGATTCTCCAGGCAGGAATACTGGAGTGGGTTGCCACTCTCTTCTCCAATGCATGCATGCATGCATGCTAAGTCGCTTCAGTTGTGTCCGACTCTGCGTGACCCTATGGACAGCAAACCACCAGGCTCCTCTGTCCACAGGATTCTGTAGGCAAGAATACTGGAGTGGGTTGCCATTTCTTCTCCAAATATTAATAGCACCACTCCCTTATTTAACAGATTAAAAAAAAAAAAAAATCAGTCCTTGGCATTCCCTGGGAGAAAAGTGGACAAGAGCATTATTCCTATTGGCTACTCGGATATAAGGTCCTGGGAAGTGGAGGACTTGTCCCAGATGACAGAACGGGTCTTTGAGAACCTGACACATGACTCACTGGAAAATGACCCTTTTCCCCTTGGGTGGCCGTAGCTGTTGCGCTCGACTTCGGGCTAACCGCGTGTCTCATCCCCGCAGGACATGGAGAGGCCGGCGGCCCGGGAGCTGCAGGGCGCGGATGCTCTGCGACGCTTCCAGGGGCTGCTGCTGGACCGCCGAGGCCGGCTGCACGGCCAGCTACTGCGTCTGCGCGAGGTGGCCCGGCGCCTAGAGCGCCTACGCCGGCGCTCCCTGGCGGCCAACGTGGCCGGCAGCTCGCTGAGCGCGGCGGGCGCTGTGGCCGCCATCGTGGGACTCTCGCTCAGCCCCGTCACCCTGGGGGTCTCGCTGCTGGCGTCGGCCGTGGGGCTGGGGGTGGCCACCGCCGGCGGGGCCGTCACCATCACGTCTGACCTCTCCCTGATCTTCTGCAACTCCCGGGAGCTGCGGCGCGTGCAGGAGATCGCGGTCACCTGCCAGGACCAGATGCGCGAGATGCTGAGCTGCCTCGACTTCTTCTGCCGTGGGCAGGGCTGCGGAGACCGCCAGCTGCTGCAGTGCGGGAGGAACGCCTCCATCGCGCTGTATAACTCGGTATACTTCATCGTCTTCTTTGGCTCCCGTGGCTTCCTCGTCCCCAGGCGGGCCGAGGGGGCCACCAGGGTTAGCCAGGCCGTGCTAAAGGCCAAGATTCAGAAACTGGCCGAGAGCCTGGAGTCCTGCACCCGGGCTCTGGACGAGCTGAGCGAGCAGCTGGAGTTCAGAGTCCAGCTCTACACGAAGAGCAGCCGCGGCCACAACCTCAAGATCTCGGCTGACCGGCCCACGGGGCAGTTTTTCTGAAAACATCTTTTCCCATCTAATGACCAAAGCCAGAAAATCATCCCCATGGGATGCTCCATATTTGTGTCTCCCTCAGGAAAACACGAAGTTGGGCTAGGAGCTGAATGCAAAGGATGAGAAAAACTATTCGAGGATGGGGGTTGGGGATGTGTTCTCCCAACTCTTCTTTACCCATCACTGACATCCTGCCAGTGACTGAGTGCTAGGGACTTTTACCTCCCTGATCCTGGTGGGATATATGACCTGAAAAGTATCTCATATTTTATCATAACCGTTCAGTCTTCACACCCTTGGGCACTCCTGATTTAAAGTTGTTGCAACGTGCCTGCCCCTGCCTTGGCGGGTGATTTGAGCCGAGGCTGGAGAGCGGTGCAGACACCCTCCCCTTTGGGTCCTCTTCGAGCCCCACTAGGCTTTGAGGTCCTTAAAAACACTAGCTCTAAAACCTCTCTGGCAGAGTTTCTGAGTACGAAGAACTCCAGAATCTAGAGCTAATCAGACTCTGAACTGTGTAGGAGGGTTCAGGACCCAAGGGAGGCACCTCCCGCTGATAGGCGCCCCCTCCTCTCTCAGCGTGCCCTGCTCACAGATCCAACCTGCGGTTAGAATGGACCTTCCTAGGTGACTTCATAGCCAGACCTCCAAGGTGCTCTGAGAGGGGAAATCCACTAAACCGTCACCTAAGTCCCGCCCCCTTGCGGAAGAAACTGAAGGAAGAGGAAATGGTTAACAGCTTCGTATATTTGCCTTCATACTGCAGAGAAGGGAGCAATGGCTTTTGAGTTAGTCTTGGGTTTATCCTGTGTGAGACTTGGCTTCCTAGTCTGTAAAATGGATGCTAAAACCCCACCTTATTGGAAAGTATTGAGTAAGATAAAGCCAAGCACAGTGTCTGGGTGGTAAAGAGTGGTCTCTGGGCTTGTAGCATAACCTGGGAACTTGTTAGAAAGGCCAGTTCTTGGACTCAGCTCTAGACTTAAGGAGTCAGCAACACAGGTGGGGCTCAGCAAGCTGTGTTTAAACAAGCCCTTGGGGGTAATTTGATGCCTGCTAAAGTTTGAACACCATTGCAATGGGTGTTAGTTTGTAATCCCCTGATGAGCGTTCTCTAAGTCTGTAACCTCTCTAGGGGCTGCGCCGTCTTTAGTGCCATTCACAGACGGTCAAGGACAGACTATGTCCCAGAAATGAAAGAAGGTGCGTGGGGGCCGTTTTGTGTCAATGCTTCCTGGAGCAGTTTCCCACCAGTTGAATAAGAGATGTAACAGAATCAGCCCGTTAGAGGGCGGTGTTGCCTGCTCATTGTAGAAATTGGTACAGAAAGGAATGTGAATTTAAAGAAAATTGACCTTTATTACCTTTTCAAAAAACCTCCAGACCATGTTTTCTAATTATTATTTATTTTAAGTTTATTATTTAATTAGTTTATTATTAACATTTAATTTTATTTAACCACATTAGAAAATAATAGGAATAGCAAGTTTCCAAATGGGAGACTATTGAGATTCTTTTCGGGAGACTTAGTTGAGTTTGCCTTTCTAAGGTGGGCCATGAGCTGTAAACAGTATTGTGTTCCTTAAATAAGTCTCCTTCAGAGAGAAATTTTTTCCCTAGTGTTTTGAATGATTCTTTTAAGTAAATGAAGGTAGTTCTTTTTTTCTTTTTTTGGTTGCTGTTCTTTTTATAAGTAAATGAGGAAAGTTCTGAATAAAGAGACCAGGAGCTGAATTTAAGCCTTATAAATGGAGGCTTGACTTGTCAATATAGAAATGATGCGAGCATATCTATCCTGAAGGTAACTGGCCAGCAGATAACGCTTGACCTGAAAGGCCCTCCCTGTTCAGTTCAGGGGAAAGAAAACCCAAGTAGAGGCCTGTGAAGGAAACACTAGGAAGCCTGATGTCCTGCGAAGTTGGGTCTTAGGAGTGACAAAGTAGCTTGTGTTATGATGATGGTGTGTTATATTTTCACTTTGGAACCTGTAAGAAATCTGTAAGCTGTCTCTAAGAAAATACTTCCAATTTCTTCAATTTCTATTGCTACCACTGTATTGCTAAAAAATATGTTAAAAAGTCTTTGGGATCACACACATACCCAAGCTAGGTCGAATTATGTAATTATCTCATGTGATTTAAATTTACCCAGTTGCCCCCATGCTTACCAATGATGGCAGTGTGTCTGAGGAAGTATGATTTCAGTGCTGGAAGAGGAGTTGGTGTTTCTATATTTTTATTTTTCCTAAAATAGCAATTGATTTGTATCCTGATTTATTTTGAAATTGGTACTTTTTTTAAAAAAATGGTGTCAAATTTCTTAGGTTACCTTGCACAAATGCTAGCATTTTAGATCACCTGAATGTACTTCACATTGTTATGTTATGAAGGTACAATCACTGCCTAACTCCATCTTGTATTAAAGCTTAAGTTTGAATTATTCTTCCAAATGCCTGATCTGTTCCTTAGAAATAAACCGGGCACTTTTGGAAGCAGCAGCAACAGAGACCATTTCATATCATTAGGGTATTTTGACTGTACCAGTGTCTTAAGCTCCTGAAATTATTTTAGTGGCCCACTGTACATCTAAGGATGGGTGTCTACTTTGGAACAGTACTTTGCACATTATAGGAGCATAGTAAATGTATTTGAATAATTTAATAAGCTGTTTAGCTATATTAATAGGAGTTTGTTTTGATAGTGAAAGATCATTCATCTTCTTTTGTGTCTGTTATAGAGATGGAAGCCTCTACCAGGATTTAAGTCAAGTTTAAATGGATCCTAGAGACAAGTATTTTATTTATTTCTTTTGTGGGAATGTGAATAAGGCTTTTTCCTTAAGGCCATCGTTCTGTAAACAAACAGACTGAAATGGTATGTTGTAAAGGGAAGGAGAGAAAGGGGTATTTAGATCACAAGTGTACTTCAGAACAATATCCGAGTTGGAAAAATAAACACGTTCATATTGAAGGTTTAAGTGCTTCTGTTGGTTTCCGGAGTTTACAATAGTTTGGATTGTTTTCTTTCACAAGAGAGGAGTTTCTTTTGGTTCTGCATCTCAAGGATTCAATACAACTACATTCTACTCTATTAAAAAAAAAAAATCCTTAACAGACATTCTGATCCTAATCACTTCAATGCATTTGTCCTCAGGTGCCTGTCATTTCCAATGTGGCAAATGTCAGTGTCCAAAGTATTTACTGGGAGGAGAAAGAGAGAAGAGTGATGTAGAAGCCACCCTAGATCAGATATGTCAAGCAATTTGTCAACTTGATATATTTCTCAGTCAATGCCTTGGTATGAAGTGAAGGTAGAAGGAATGGTATTGTGCAGAGAGAAATGGGATATATTTAAATTCAGCGGTTTGTAACCTCCTAATTTTTTTCCCCACTGTAGCAAAATAAGTCCTTTCCCTTTACTGAAATAAATTGCCCATATCTCTTTCTTTTCAAAAAAATTTTTATGATTCTTAATCTTTTAATTTTATCGAAGCAGAGTTGATTTACTCAGACTTCTTGATCTTCTTCTAATTAGTTACCTAATCTCATATTTGCCTGTGTATAAATTAGTAACTTTGAGGAAAGGTAGAGGTTTAATCATTTTTACTTAGAATGTTCAGCATCAAACTGTATAAATCAATTTTTAAAGACTAATCAATTCATGTACAGGAATTCTCTTATCTAAAAATAAGACTTCCAGCAATTTCAAACCTTTGAATATAACTACAACCTGAGAAGTAATTGAAAAGAATGCTTGTTGTTCAGTCTCCCAGTCATGTCCAACTCTTTGCGACCCCATACCAGGCCTCCCTGTCCCTCACCACCTCCCGAAGTTTGCCCATGTTCATATCCATTGCATCGGTGATGCCATCCAGACATCTCATCCTCTGACACCCTCTTTCCCCTTCTGCCCTCAATCTTTCCCAGCATCAGGGATTTTTCCAATGAGTCATCTGTTCACATCAGATGACCAAAATACTGGAGCTTCAGCGTCAGTCCTTCCAGTGAATATTCAGGGTTGATTTCCGTTAAGATTGACTGCTTTGATCTCCTTGCTGTCCAAGGGACTCAGGTGTTTTCTCTAGCACCACAGTTGCTGCTGCTGCTGCTGCTAAGTCGCTTCAGTCGTGTCCGACTCTGTGTGACCCCATAGACGGCAGCCCACCAGGCTCCCCCGTCCCTGGGATTCTCCAGGCAAGAACACTGGAGTGGGTTNGCCTAACTCCATCTTGTATTAAAGCTTAAGTTTGAATTATTCTTCCAAATGCCTGATCTGTTCCTTAGAAATAAACCGGGCACTTTTGGAAGCAGCAGCAACAGAGACCATTTCATATCATTAGGGTATTTTGACTGTACCAGTGTCTTAAGCTCCTGAAATTATTTTAGTGGCCCACTGTACATCTAAGGATGGGTGTCTACTTTGGAACAGTACTTTGCACATTATAGGAGCATAGTAAATGTATTTGAATAATTTAATAAGCTGTTTAGCTATATTAATAGGAGTTTGTTTTGATAGTGAAAGATCATTCATCTTCTTTTGTGTCTGTTATAGAGATGGAAGCCTCTACCAGGATTTAAGTCAAGTTTAAATGGATCCTAGAGACAAGTATTTTATTTATTTCTTTTGTGGGAATGTGAATAAGGCTTTTTCCTTAAGGCCATCGTTCTGTAAACAAACAGACTGAAATGGTATGTTGTAAAGGGAAGGAGAGAAAGGGGTATTTAGATCACAAGTGTACTTCAGAACAATATCCGAGTTGGAAAAATAAACACGTTCATATTGAAGGTTTAAGTGCTTCTGTTGGTTTCCGGANAAGGCCATCGTTCTGTAAACAAACAGACTGAAATGGTATGTTGTAAAGGGAAGGAGAGAAAGGGGTATTTAGATCACAAGTGTACTTCAGAACAATATCCGAGTTGGAAAAATAAACACGTTCATATTGAAGGTTTAAGTGCTTCTGTTGGTTTCCGGAGTTTACAATAGTTTGGATTGTTTTCTTTCACAAGAGAGGAGTTTCTTTTGGTTCTGCATCTCAAGGATTCAATAAAACTACATTCTACTCTATTAAAAAAAAAAATCCTTAACAGACATTCTGATCCTAATCACTTCAATGCATTTGTCCTCAGGTGCCTGTCATTTCCAATGTGGCAAATGTCAGTGTCCAAAGTATTTACTGGGAGGAGAAAGAGAGAAGAGTGATGTAGAAGCCACCCTAGATCAGATATGTCAAGCAATTTGTCAACTTGATATATTTCTCAGTCAATGCCTTGGTATGAAGTGAAGGTAGAAGGAATGGTATTGTGCAGAGAGAAATGGGATATATTTAAATTCAGCGGTTTGTAACCTCCTAATTTTTTTCCCCACTGTAGCAAAATAAGTCCTTTCCCTTTACTGAAATAAATTGCCCATTTCTCTTTCTTTTCAAAAAAATTTTTATGATTCTTAATCTTTTAATTTTATCGAAGCAGAGTTGATTTACTCAGACTTCTTGATCTTCTTCTAATTAGTTACCTAATCTCATATTTGCCTGTGTATAAATTAGTAACTTTGAGGAAAGGTAGAGGTTTAATCATTTTTACTTAGAATGTTCAGCATCAAACTGTATAAATCAATTTTTAAAGACTAATCAATTCATGTACAGGAATTCTCTTATCTAAAAATAAGACTTCCAGCAATTTCAAACCTTTGAATATAACTACAACCTGAGAAGTAATTGAAAAGAATGCTTGTTGTTCAGTCTCCCAGTCATGTCCAACTCTTTGCGACCCCATACCAGGCCTCCCTGTCCCTCACCACCTCCCGAAGTTTGCCCATGTTCATATCCATTGCATCGGTGATGCCATCCAGACATCTCATCCTCTGACACCCTCTTTCCCCTTCTGCCCTCAATCTTTCCCAGCATCAGGGATTTTTCCAATGAGTCATCTGTTCACATCAGATGACCAAAATACTGGAGCTTCAGCGTCAGTCCTTCCAGTGAATATTCAGGGTTGATTTCCGTTAAGATTGACTGCTTTGATCTCCTTGCTGTCCAAGGGACTCAGGTGTTTTCTCTAGCACCACAGTTGCTGCTGCTGCTGCTGCTAAGTCGCTTCAGTCGTGTCCGACTCTGTGTGACCCCATAGACGGCAGCCCACCAGGCTCCCCCGTCCCTGGGATTCTCCAGGCAAGAACACTGGAGTGGGTTGCCATTTCCTTCTCCAATGCATGAAAGTGAAAAGGGAAAGTGAAGTCGCTCAGTCGGGTCCGACTCTTAGCAACGCCATGGACTGCAGCCCACCAGGCTCCTCCATCCATGGGATTTTCCAGGCAATGCAGTGGGTTGCCATTGCCTTCTCCTAATTCTTTGGCAGTCTGCTTTCTTTACAGTCCAGCTCTCATAGGTACATCAGGCTTCAGAAAACCCAAACACTAAAGAGGGGTAAAGAGGGAGGACAAGAGACAGCCCTACATTAGGATGGCAAAACTTCCCCAGAAGTCTCCAGTGGTCTTCACCGGGCAAGTCACTAATTTTAATTGTGCAAAGCAGGCTGGGAAATGTAGTACTTTTAGCTAAGAACTAACTGTTCCCCAAACACCTAGGTTTCTGTTTGTAATTAACAAAAAGGAGGATGGACATTGGTTTAAGAGGCCAACAGTCCAAACAACGGGCCTATAGTGGTTGCTGCAGTCTGTTGAGAACTATTGCTGGAGGTAATCTCATTATCTGCGTGCCAACCTGAAGCCCCACCTTGGAAATATCCCTGGGTCCGGATGTTGCACGGTTAATGACTGTGCAACAACAACAAAAAAAGAAGGCTGTGTTGGCAGGTTGGATCCTGGCTCTTTACAAAGGCCAGCCATAAGCTTGGATTCTATCTTTGCTGAAGCATATGGTATTCCTGTCATAACAAGTATCCTTTTAGTTAACTGCAATAAATCTTTCCTTGTTGAGTTGACAGGGGGTTGGGATGTTGTTACTTTTTGCTCCTGGCAAACTCCTAAGTGGGAAAGTAAACCCTGCTGTGGTTTGGACTAGGACAAAGAGTGAGTCCTAAAATATGCAAATAATCTCTCAGCAAACAACAAGTTGGTAGGAGAGCGGGAAGTGTGCTGATGAAGCCCTCAGGGCCCAGAAATGAATATTAGGGGCCTTCAGCATCCCCAGACTCTGACTGGCATTAGCACAGGGTGGTGGAGAGCAGGCCCTGCGACGTGCTCCTGCCTGCACAGGTAAAGCTTGTCTATATGAAGGTCACCGGCAAAGAGTGATGTTTACTCCCATTTATATTAACGTTTCCAACGTAACCCCACGGGGTGGGAGTGCAGGCAGGTCTGCAACCTGATTTTTACCGGAACTTTAGCAGTGAGTCATGGCCAAGGTTTCTGCCTCCATGTGTACTAGGCACCCATAACAGGACTTGTGCCAACATTTGTGTGGATCCAGTTGCTAAATTAAACAAAACAGCTGTAACTGGGAGAAACTTTCGGTATAAATGGAATTGGAGATGGGTAGTGATATCTACTCCAGTGTTCAGAGCCTGGTGGGCTGCTGTCTATGGGGTCACACAGAGTCGGACACGGACACGACTAAAGCAACTTAGAAGCAGCAGCAGCAGCAGCAGCAGTGATATCTAAAATCTTTCTTTTAGGCCCCAGATTTCTTTTCCCAGTTTCCCTGGTTGACATGGGGACATTCAGTAAAACTGACCTTGTTACTTGGCTTCCCAGGTGGTGCTAGTGGTAAAGAACCTGCCTGCCAATGTAGGAGACATAAGAGACGGAAGTTCGATCCCTGAGTCGGGAAGATCCCCTGGAGGAGGGCATGGCAACCCACTCCAGTATTCTTGCCTGGAGAATCCCATGGACAGAGGAGCCTGGAGGACTACAGTCCATGCGGTCGCAAAGAGTCAGACACAGCTGAAGCGACTGAGCATGCATGTACACAAGACCTTATTATAAAACTGCCCTGGACTTATTTACAAAACAGAAACAAACTTACAGATACTGAAAACAAACGTACTGTTACCAAGGGGGAAACGTGGTGGGGGGTGGGGGCAGTGGTGGTGGGGAACGGATAAATCAGGAGCTTGGGATGCAGATACACTGCAGTATATAAGATAGACAGCCAACAAGGACCTACTGTATAGCACAGGAAACCCCACTCAGGATTCTGGGGTAGCCTATATGAGCCAAGAATCTAGAAAAGAATGAATCTATGTACCTGTATAACTGAGTCACTTTACCTACACTTGAAACTAATACCACATTGTAAATCAACTGTACTCCAATAAAATAAAAATAAAAAACCTGCTCTGTCAAAATTTCATTAAAGAACACTTTCCTAAATGCCGAAGTAAATGACATTCAGATAACAAAGTTATAAAATAAATGTGGATTTTTGAAAATAATAATCAGTTAAAATTTGTGGAAGATTTACTAAGTAGTGTCCTAAGTACAATTTGATGTGGATTATCACATTTACAAAAATCTTTTGAGGTAGGCACTATAATTACCCCCATATTATTAGATAAAGAAAAGAAAGAACTAGAAGGTTGTACAGCTAGCAAAGGCTGCCCCAGGATTTGAATCCTGGCAGCCTGACCTCAGGGTTATACTCTTAGTTCTTCTGAGAGTAAGTTTATTCCTAATATAAAATAAAAACTAACAAGAGTGACAATGTTAGTTACAAGTCTGACAGGTTCATTCATTTAGAAAACATTTATTGAGTATTCACTTTGTATCTCCCACTGTCATTTATGAGCAATACAGACAGGATTCTAGATTTTACGGCCCTGACAACTTGGGTGGGGTATACTCTGGTTTTTCCAGTAGTCATGAATGGATGTGAGAGTTGGACTATAAAGGAAGCTGAGCGCTGAAGAATTCTTGCTTTTGACCTGTGGTGTTAGAGAAGACTCTTGAGAGTCCCTTGCACTGCAAGGAGATCCAACCAGTCCATCCTAAAGGAAGTCAGTCCTGAATATTCATTGGGAGGGCTGATGCTGATGCTGAAACTCCAGTACTCTGGCCACCTGATGCAAAGAACTGACTCATTTGAAAAGACCTTGACGCTGGGAAAGATTGAAGGCAGGAGAAGGGGAGGACAGAGGATGAGGTGGTTGGATGGCATCACCAACTCGATGGACATGAGTTTGAATGAGCTTTGGGAGTTGGTGATGGGCAAGGAGGCCTGGTCTCCCTGATGATGCCAGTAGGTTAATCAATAAGAAATTAGGGGAATTCCCCAGTGGTCCAGTGGTTAAGACTTCGAGCTCTCACTGCAGAGGGCCTGGGTTCAATTGCTGGTCAGGAAACTAAGATTCCACAAGCCTCGTGGTTTGGCAAATAATAAATAAATAAATAAACAACCATGGGATTCTCCAGGCAAGAATACTGGAGTGGGTNAGAAATTAGGGGAATTCCCCAGTGGTCCAGTGGTTAAGACTTCGAGCTCTCACTGCAGAGGGCCTGGGTTCAATTGCTGGTCAGGAAACTAAGATTCCACAAGCCTCGTGGTTTGGCAAATAATAAATAAATAAATAAACAACCATGGGATTCTCCAGGCAAGAATACTGGAGTGGGTTGCCATTCTCTTCTCCAGGGGATCTTCCCTACCCAGGGATTGAACCTGTGTCTCCGGGATTGCAGGCAGATTCTTTACTACCTGAGTCACCAGGAAAACCCCAAATAAATAATAAAATATATTTAAAAAGAAATTAGAACGTAGTTTTTCAAATGGCTAGTATTTGCTAAAAGCAACATGGGCACAATTTGAAAATGATGAAACATCAGCTCTGATTGTAAAAACTTGTGCATAGATATTTCGTAACCCTGCCCCAATTGTCCAAAACATGGCAAGATTCTTGTGAATACAACATCTGAAATAAAAGGATGTGATTAATAAGAGCATTTTGCTAACTACTGATATGCTGAGACAGAAGATATGGGCAGAGACCACACAGACATGAATAAAAGAATTACTGGTTCAATAGACCTTTCCAGATTTTGCATAAAAATCTCTGAAAATGAAACTTCTTGTGGTCATTCCATGGAAACTATCACTGAAACTGCTTGTCAGTTTTCTTCCTGATAGAGGTGTGTACTAAAATTCTGTATGGAGGCTATGGACTAAAAGGGCTAGACACTTGTAGCTGAGTAGACAAGTATGTGTAGGAATAAGAGTCTAATAGTAATAAAATTACTCAAAATAATAATGCTTTGTCTTTGAATGATTTGTTTTTAACACAGTTCCCTGAGATTTTGCATGGAAAGCAGTGTTGTTGGATTTTCATTCTTTTTTTTTTTTCCCAACAAACATTTATTATTAATTTTCAAGATCTTTCAAGGAAGGCATTTCTGTTGGTTTTTCTGTTACTCAAAAGACCTTTCTTTGATATTTGAGGACCTCAGGCAACTCAAATTCTACCATCATCTAGTTGTCACTGGAGGGAATTCCCTGA
>SJYA01010589.1:0-21775 GCA_006410615.1 Neotragus moschatus
CAGCCATGGCTGCTGCCCCTGCCCGCGTCCCTGGAGTCCCAGGGGAAAGGAAGCCACCTCCTGGCTGTCTCCTGCACCCACCCAGCCCTTGGGCACTTCCTTGTGAGGACTCCGCCTCAGCGCCCTTCGGCTGAGATGGGGAGGAGGGAGGCGAGGGTGGCTGGCCGGTGACCTGGGCGCTCAGCTGAGGTGCGGACTCACTCACTAGAGCCAGGTCCCCAGAGCCCTGCGTGGCCCCAGTGCACCCCGCCCAGGAGTGTCCCTTGACTCCATGTTGCTGGTCGGCGGCCTCCAGGCTCTGGGGAGGGGCAGAGTGGAGCTCCAAGTGTGTGGCTGCAGTTTGGGGCTCCCTTCTTCCTGTTAGCCCGGTTTTGTCTCCGGTTCCTTTCCAGCCAGATGACATCAGGCAGGTTGGGGCCAGCGGCAGGGGCTGGGTGTCCCCGGCTGCACGCGGTCACGGCCGCCGGCTTTGGAAGCTGCAGGTCCTTGTTTCCGGCGAAGTGTAGGCAGACCTGCTTCATTAGAAAAACTTGAAATATTAGAACCCAGAAAGGACGTGTGAGGCCGGAAAGGCAACCCCATTACCCCGTTTCAGAGAGCTGTATTTAGCACTTTAGAAAATGGCGCCGCAGCTAGTCCCCAAACGGGGGGCAGCCTCCCCGTGTCCCAGCCTCACACCCTGGGGTTACCGGGTGCCTCTGTCTTGTCACCGCGAGACTCTCCCCCAGAGCTGTCACCCCATGGCTGGTGGGCTTCCGAGGGCACCGGTTGGGGTCCCTGCACCCAGGGTCTTGCCCTGACACCCCTGGTGACGCTCCTGGAGATGTCCTGGGAAGGCTGGGCGGCGCCAGGGAGCTTTCCAGCGGGGGGCTCCTGGGTCTCCAGAGAGGCTGCCTCCCCAGGGCCTGGGGCTGGCCTCCCTCCCAGTCTGGCTGGGCGTGCAGTCTGCCAGGCCCGCCTCACCGCTGCTGCCCACCTTGGCTGCCGTCTGCTCCGTGGCCCCCAGCCTCGCTGGCTTCCTGCTCTGTTGCGCGTGCTGGCTGCCCCCGTTGGTGTCGCCTGTCTGTCCTATTCGCCTGTCGAAGGGACCTGGAGCCTGAGTCCACCTTTGCCTGCCCTTCCCGGGGTCCTGCCCCCACCAGGCCCAGGGGATCAGGAGCCCCTTCGGAGGGCAGAAGCATGCCTAGGGTCAGGATTCTGGACGCACACAGGCCCCCAGCGCTCTGGGCAGTCCTAAGCGCTATCCAGTGGCTGCCTCCTGGCCCCGCGGCCGGGCCTGCTCTCGCCTCCCTGCATTGGGCAGACTGTGTGTTTGCATGTGGAGCTGGGCTCCTCCCCTGCCCCGTAGCTTTCCTGCTGTGGGTGCCGTTGTCTCCTCTGGAGCGTGGGGTGCCCCCTTCCCNCGCTATCCAGTGGCTGCCTCCTGGCCCCGCGGCCGGGCCTGCTCTCGCCTCCCTGCATTGGGCAGACTGTGTGTTTGCATGTGGAGCTGGGCTCCTCCCCTGCCCCGTAGCTTTCCTGCTGTGGGTGCCGTTGTCTCCTCTGGAGCGTGGGGTGCCCCCTTCCCTCCCCAGGTGCCGCTGACAGCTTTCTGCCTCCTGCCTGGAGGGACTGGTATGCTGGCTGCTCCAGGGGAATGCCCGGCGGCGGGGCCCTCACCCCACGGGCCTGGCTGGCTCTTCTGGTGTCCTTGCAGGTTGCAAGCCAGGCTGCCCTGGGCCCCGGAGAGACAGGGCCACACGCGGTGGACGAGGGTCTGAGAGGTGGTGGGATTCCCCCCCACCCATCCATTTCTGGCATTTCTGTCGGATACACCTAGAGACCACCTGCAGGGCGTCAGGAAGGTGGTGTGGGGACTGACCACTTCCCTCACAGCAGGGCTGTGGCCAGTTTCAGCCTGACCAGCCGGGGACTCAGCCCAGGATAGGGGCAGGAGACCCCAGGGCCCTGGTGCTCATGTCTTTTCATCCAGAGCAGCTGGGCTCAGGCCGGAGACGACCTTCCCACTGGGACCCTCCCTGCAGGCGCCCGTGGTTCTCATGAGCAAGCGCTTTCAACCAGCAGCCTCGTCTGTGCCAGCCAACAGGGCTGGGAGGGGCCGTTTACGGGAGGCTGGGGCGCGAGCTGCCTTGGAAAGCCCCCTAAGAGGGGGCTTGTGTTTTTAGTGTCCCCCCAACCACCCTTTACTTAGAGCAAGCATTTCCCCTGCTGCTGCAGCCGAGACAGGACTCGCCAGATGTCAATAACGTGCTTATTCCCACTAAGTGCTATTTTGGCACCGTTGTTAATTGCAACTTACACTCTGCGGCATTTTATGCTGGGAGAAGAACCCACCCTGATGGTCCCCAGTTGGCAGAACTGGGCTGTTAAGCGGCGGACCATATGCTGCCTGCGGAGAGGGGCCTGGTCAGCACTGGGGCCTGCGCGTGGGCGCGCACGCGTGTGTGTACATCTGTGTGCCTGCACGTGTGAGTGTAGTCTGCCATGTAAGGGTTCTGTTCGTGGTGTGCACACGATTGTGGGAGCACACGTCTGCATAGTGTGGGTGCGTGGTGTGTGCGTGAGATGGACACCAGGGAGCGGGGAATGAGGGAGGAGGGGACCCGGACGTTTCTCTGTTAACAAGAGACCCCCCAGCTGGCCTCCCGGAGCCGCCCCTCTGCCAAGGCCCCGCCCCTGGGCTCTAGGCCCCGCCCCAGACCTAGAGGTCCTGCCTGCTCTTGGGGCTGGGCTCTGCTAAGTCAGTGCCTCCAGGCAGCCCTGCCAGTAGCCCGAAAGTGCTCCTGGTCCCGGAGGCTTGTCGGCTGCCTTTCGAGGAGCTGGGAAGACAGGTCCGAGGGTCCCTTCTCCAGGTCTTCAAGGGCTTCTACGCTCGGGCCTGGGGCCGAGGTGCCCTCTTCCGGCGGCTCTGCAAGGCTGGGTGTTCGAGATGATACTCCCTTGACCCCCCGCCCCTCCCCCATAAGTTTGGCAGAGGCCTGGCCTGGGGAAGCGGGGCTGGGGTGCCCGGGTCTCTGCTGGCTGGCTGGCCTGAACCCAGCAGTCATAACCTCATTGCCCGGTAGTCTCCTGGTGCATACCCTGCCAACCCACCCCGGCAGGGGACCTGCCGGGATGGGTCCTCCCATCCTCCTCTGAGCAGCACCGCTCAGCCTTCTGCTTCCTCTCGGCCTCCCTGTTCTGTTAAGATTTGAAAAGTACTGAGACCTTGGAAAAAGAAGGGAGATTGATGGGCGAGGATACTGGAGTGTGGCCCCTGCTGAGGGAGATGTGGATGCTGACACCTGTGATCCTCCTGGCCTCGGCGCTGGGCCCCCTCCCCGCTGACCAGAGAGCTCTGGGGAAGGCCCTCCCTATGCAGAGGGGCTCAGGGCACAGGATTCTGACGAGCAGTGTCCCCGGTCCGCCCGCCGTGATGAGCAAACACCCACAGAAACACACAAACCCCAGGTGCCATACAGGCTGACCAGCGTTGTCTAAGTTACTTTCTGAAGTTTTTTCAAAAAACACTGAAATATGAGGTCTTGCATTAGTAGCACAGTGTTGGGGCACCAGCTGTACCAGACTCCAGGCCAGCAGTACCCAGAGGCTGCCCTGCTGTGCCCACCAGGGGAGAGAAGGAGCCTGAGCAGTGGGGGTGGGCAGAGGGCTGTGTGCAGGCGTGTGCTTTCGCCCTTGGCCATGGCACGTGACACCCCATGGCCACCGGTCGCCTCCAGCCGGCTCCTGGCTGCCACTTGCACTACTGCCCACCCACCCACCTGCCCATCTGACCACTGCCCGTCCCTTGGCCAGAGAGTCCCGCTCAGCACAGGATCAGTCATGAGGGGATGGGGCGGGGGGTGCCAAGCTGTCTCGCAGCATTTGTGTGTGTGACCAGGTGCTAAGTGACCGAATTTGCGTCACCTGCCTTTCGATGACAGACCTCTTTTGTCCTTTGGTGAAGCTGCTCCTGAATTTTTTGTTCCACCTTACATTTCGAATGGGTATTTTCATGTAAATTTGTGGCATGTTAAAAGTTTCAAATAAAGTGGAATTGATTTAGCAAAACTGGGCAGCTGTGTGGTCCTTCTAGCTGGGGCGCCCCCTGACCTTTCCCCTGCGACCCCCTCTGCAACCCCAGAGGGTGGGCCGAGGTGGGGGCGCTCCAGTCACCTGCTACCATTCGGGTGTTGAGGACAGAAACTCTACCAGGCTGTTTGAGGGTCCCTGGAGGGAGACATGAGACCCCAAACGGGGCCCAATCACTGCCTGGGGCCGTCAGGGAGTAGCCACTGACTCAGCCTTTGGAGGCTGGAGGGTGGGGATGGGCGGAGGCCACAAGGAGGGCACAGCAAGGGCGGGGCTGGCGGGCAGGGATGCAGGACGCCAGAGGGACCCGAGTTGCCCTCCACATGAAGGCTCTATATGGCTGGCAGAGGCGGGGTCAGCGCAGATGTTACATGGGGGCTCTGGGCACTGAGTCAGTTTCGTTTTTACTCAATACACACATTTGTGTTTTCCAGGTGTAAAACGTACATAACGTAAAACCTGCTGTCTAGACCGTTTGTATCTGGACGGGTCAGTGGCGCTCAGCACATTCGCACCATGTAACCTGCTCCACCACCATCTCCAGAGCACTCTCATCCTCCCAAACTGAGACTCCAGCCCACTAACAGCTAACCCCTCACCCGCCTGCTGCACCCCCTGGCGCCCAGCCGCCCCCCTTCTGTCTCTATGAAGCTGACTCTGGGGAACTCATCCGGTGAAATCACACAGTTGTGTGTCCAGTTGGGACTGGTGTGTTGGCAGCGTCGGTTTTACACGGAAACTTCCTTCCCTAGATTGGGTTCCAGGACCTTCCTGCAGCCAGGGGGAGGATGGAGAGGGACCATTCAGGCAGGAGCTCAGGGCAGGTGGGCAGGTGCCTAGGGGGAAGTGGGAACCTGGACTTGGGCCGGGCCCAGAGGTGGGCAGGACAGAGGGACAGGGGCAGGGGCCATCAGGTGGGCAGAGGGGGCCCAGCGACGCCTCCTGAGCCCCCGGGGGGTCCTCCAGGTGAGCCACCTACCTGAACAGCAGCAGCCACTCGGAAACAGGAGCCTCTGTCCCTCCCGGTTCTGCCCGAGCCCCGAGTGCCCCCACGGGACTCCCCACCATGGTTCCCTTCCAGCCAGGAGCAGGTGAGCAGACTGAGGGGACAATCCTTGAGAGGTTTCAGCAGCCTCCCAAGACCCTCCCAAGAGGGGCAGGGTTGACCCTCTGCCCTCTATGTCCAGGGCAGCATCAGCGGGCATTCATTGGACAGGAGGGTGGGAGCGAGAAGCCCCCGCGGGCTCTGCTTCACGCACACAGGAGACGTGGTCCCTGGGGCCACAGGCCAGTGGAATGGAGCAGGGGGTGCAAGGCTCAGAAAACTGCACAGCAGCCCGTCAACTCCAGGGTGGGAAGAGCCTTTCAGAGACGCTCCGGGCTTCCATGGGCGGCTGTCTGCACAGATCACAGCGAGGTGACTGACCTGGGCTCCGCCATGTCCGGAGCCGCTCGGGCCCCGGGACCTCCTTCACTCACATGCTGGGGGTCGGGGCTGGCTCTCGCTGGGCCTGTGGCTGGGACACCCCCACGTGGGCGAGTCGGGCTTCTCTCCCCACTGTGAGGGGTGGGGGCGCCCACCAGAGATGTGCCCTCGGACCTGCCGTCGCATGGGTGCCCACGCCCGACATCCACACACACTCATGCTTACACACATCCACTCACAGCTGCACGTGCACACAGTCACCAGCACTCTAGCACACACGCTCACGTCTGTACACTGCACACACCTGACATTCACACCCCCCTGCACTCTCACAGGCAAGTCCACAGACACCCCCGCGTTCGTATTCACACCACACACTTGGGCCCCACCCTTTCCCACACATTCACACCAACACACAGATTCATACTTTCACAGGGTCGTACACTTGCTCACACACCCACACTGATGCCCCCACGTTCACACGGGTCCACTCACGTATGTACATTTGCACGCACATATGTTGGATGTATATAGCATTCATCCTCACATCCACCCGTACTCACGTTCACACCCAGTCACACTCAGACCACCCACACCCAGTGTTCAGGGACACACTCCACTTCTACATCCCGTGCACTCCCACACATGGCACACACACTCACATGTAACATGCACACACGTCCACTCACCCACACAAAGGGATGGCATTCATTTCACACACCAGTCGGTGAACACAAGCAGTTCACGGCAAGGTAGACTTTTCTATTATGCTCTTCCCGGGGAACTTGAAGATTTCCGAGAGGTAGAACAAAGGGGAAGAGAAATCACCCCAGTCCTCCCCAGCCAGAGAGAACCTCCGCTGCTGTTTTTGTTAATGTCCTTCAAGCCTCTGTTCCGGGCTTTTAGAAGCCGGCTGCAGCGGCGATCACCGGATTGCGGTCCTGTGCGCATGCGCGGCGGTGAAGGCGGCTGCCCGTGCCCTCCAGACTCATCACTCAGCTCTGCTGCCACTGGCCGGCTGGCCCCGCTGTCGGACAATTAGGTTGTCTTTAATTAGTCACTCTTCCAAGGAAAATGGCCCGAATACCTTTGTGCTGGAGCGTTTTCTATATTTAGCAAGATTTCCTTAGGAGAGACTCTGATTAGTGAGATTTCTGGGTCTAAGGGAGAATTTTTAGAGCCAAGGAGGAGCTTCTAGGAAACTGGAAACACAGAGCTGTATTGGGGGAGTGGGTTTAGCATCTTTGCACAGGATGACAGCCCCCCGTCTCAGCCCTTGGGCTTCAGGACACGGAGGTCACCTCTCAACTGCGTCCGTCCCACACAGGAATTTTTGTTTGCTATGTTCCCTAACTTCAAATGCACTAACTCCCCAGCACGGAAATTATTGTGAAGGTGTCCAAGCGAGCGATGCAGATCAACTAACAGTAATAGACTTAAGATGATGTAGGGGGACGTCCCTATTGGTCCTGTGGCTGAGACTCGGCACTCCCAGTGCAGGGGACCCGGGTTTGAGTCTTAGTTGGGGAGCTAGATCCCTGATACCGCAACTAAGAGTTTGAATGCTGCGATTAAGATCCTGTGTGCCTCAGTGCAGATCCAGTGAAGCCAAATAAGTGAATTTTTTTTTTCCTGCTATACGGTGATTCCCTACCACATGCATCTCTGTCCAGGGAGGGTGGTGACCTCTGGCTGCATATTCCCCGACTGAGGCTCCTGGTCTCATCCACAGCCCCAGCCCCTTCCACCCACTTACCTCCTAAACGGACCTTGGGCCTGGGTCCTGGCAGCTTGAGGCCCGGCCATTCTGCACTGACAGAATATGGCCCCCAAAGCCACCTCCACCCTCATCCCCAGACCCTGTGACGATGCTTGGTTACCGGCAAAGGGGAATTATGTTTGCAGCTTATGAGGCTTTGAGATGAGTGGTTCTTCTGATGGGCCCAGTGGAATCACAGAGGTTCCTGAAAGTCCAGGAGCGGGGCTTGAATGAGGCCTCAGCCTGATGTTGCTGGAGGAAGGGGTCATGAGCCGAGGAAGCAGGTAGCCTTTGGAAGCTGGAAAAAGCCAGGAGGCAGACTGTCTCCTAATACCACCAGAGGGGACACAGCCCTGGTGACACCTTGATTTTTACCCCAGTGAGCCCCGGGTCAGACTCCTGATTTCCAGAACGGTGGTCACTGACACGGTATCAGCGACAGAAAAGGAACACACCGTGTTGGGGGGTCCCCACTCTGGCTCTGCACTGAGCCCACCAGGAAAGCGAGGCAGGAGAAGAGCGCCTGAAGAGTGACGAGGGAAGGGCAGGCATGCTTCCTGTGGGTGGGAGGACTTCTCAGTGTGTGTGTTTTCATTCTCTTCTTTTTCCAGAGTTTCTACAATGGGCACAGGTGAAATTAAAGCTGAGATGAAAACAAAAAACATAGAAGAAAGAAAGTGAATAAAATAATGTCATTAAAAACATATTCTAAAAAATAGAAAAGAAGGAAAATAAAAACATAGTCTAGGCTGACGCTCTCAACGAGAACAGATCGTTTCTAGATCTATTAAAAAATTGTTCACTGTCTATTAATCCCAGAGGCAAGTTGCAAGATTCTATACAAGATATGATGACCTATTTCGGTTAGAAAAAGTCCTTCCTAGGGCAAGTTTGTGCAGAGCAAAATCTGGACCAACATAAGTACACCCCAGACTTTGATGGAGGAGTCTTTAGGGGAGTGGGCTACCAAAATGAGGCTGGGGGCTTCCCTGGTGGTCCGATGGTTATGGCTCTGACCTTCCACTGCAGGGGGCACGGATTTGATCCCTGGTAAGGGCCTTCCCTTGTAGCTCAGACGGTAAAGAGTCTGCCTGCAAAGTGAGAGACCTGAGTTCAATCCCTGGGTCAGAAAGACCCCCTGGAGAAGGGGATGGCAACCCACTCAGGGATTCTGGCCTGGATAATCCCATGGACAGAGGAGCCTGGCGGGCTACAGTCCATAGGGCAGCAGAGACAGACACGACTAAGCAATTAACACACACTGGGAAAGTAAGGTCCCACACGTTGTACGGCTTGGCCAAAAGAAAAACAAAAAACACATATGTTTCTTGAAAAAAAGACAGACTAGATTCCATGAGAAGCAACATTTGGGTAGTTCAGACCATCGCTGGGGTAGCGATGGACCCCCCTGAAATTAAGGTTGTCGGGGAAAGCCTGGAGCCGGCCCTTGGGGGCGGGTGGTCCAGATCCTCCTCCGTAAGTGTGGGGGCAGTGAGCCGTTCCATGACACCTTGGTGGTCTGAGAAAATTCTTCAAAGACAGCCCAGTTTCTACCAGAGAAGCCGTGAGCTTTCTGCTCGGTTACCTCATTCTCCAGAAAACAACCGCGGAGACTCGGCTTTCCCCACCGACAGCCGTGGCCTGCCCGCCGGCCAGCTGCTCTGGGCCCCGCGCCCGGGACACTCAGTTTCAAGCCACAGAGCAGTGCTCCCCTGTTCCGAGGGCAGGGTGTGGAAGCCCTGCGTTTCCTTTAAACTTTTCTTTAAAAAAATCAGTACAGAAAATCACAGAAAACAGCTTGATGAGTTAGCGTAATGTACTGAGAGGCAGGGCTTCCCCGGTGGCTCGGCTCAGACGGTAAAGAATCCGCCTGCAATGTAGGAGACATGGGTTCGATCCCTGGGTCAGGAAGATTCCCTGGAGGAGGGCATGACAACCCCACTCCAGTGTTCTTGCCTGGAGAATCCCGCGGACAGAGGAGCCTGGCGGGCTGTACCCGATAGGGTTGCCCAGGCTCAGCCACGACTGAAGCCGTGCTGAGGAGGAGAGGCTCCAGCGCCAGCCGCGACCACGCCCCTCACCCAGCTGTGCAGGCAGGCCCTGCGTCAGCCCTCCCCAGCGACACTGCAGCTCAGCCTCGCAGCTTGCGCTGCTGTACCTTCAGGTCCTGTCCAGAGGGTCCCGTCTGTCCCTTTCTTTCCTGAACAATTGATGTTTTGGAGAGCCCGGGCTGGCCGGCCTGGAGAATTTCCTACGGTCTGGATTTTTCCCAACCGTATCCCTCAGTGCCGATCTGCGCGGTCTGTGTTTCTTGCCAATGGGCAGCTGGATCCTGAGGTTTGATCAAACTTGGGCTCAGTTCTTCACCATTAACAGTTGTTTCCCCCCTGCTGATTTTGCTTTTGTCTTAAATGTAATATTTGGAATAGGAATATATATTCAAGTGATTCAACAATGAATAACAGGAGTGGCCCTGGTGGCCTAGTGGTTAGGGTCCTGAGCTTTCATTGTTGGGGCCTGGGTTCAATCTCTGGTCAGGAATCTGAGCTTCTGTGAGCCAGGCAGCCTGGCAAAACAAACAAAACAGGAAATTTCCCAACGGCCCAGTGGTTGAGACTTGGCCCTTTCACTACCGGGCCCACTTTAATCCCTGGTTGGGAAACTTGGACCCTGCAAGCAGGCTGGGCAGTCAGGCCACCACAGAAAGAAAAACAATGAATAAACATGAAAAGATTCCTGGTGAGATGGCCCTTTCTTATTCCTGTCCCCCAGCCCCCCAGTTCACCACCCATTCCTCCCTTCCCAGGGAACCACTGCTTTGATTTTTCATATCGGCCTTAATCCCTTTGAACCACTGTACCCATCTTTAATTGCACAGTTCGTGGCACTGACTCTCACGCTTTTGCAGCCATCCCCACCACCCATCCTGAGAGGTCTTCATCTTCCTTAACTAAAACTCTGTCCCCAGGAAATGCTCACTCCCCTCATCCCTCCTCTGCCAGTCCGGGCACCCACCTTCTGCTTTCCTTCTCTGTGGTTTGACTATTGTAGGTAATTCATGTAAATGGAATCATATAATGCTCTGGTCTAAATATTTGTGGCCCTACCCATAAATTTATGAGCTTCCCTGGTGGCTCAGATGGTAAAGATTCTGCCTGCAATCCAAGAGACCTGGATTTGATCCCTGGGTCAGAAAGATCGCTTGGAGAAGGAAATGGTTACCCATTCTAGTGTTCTTGCCTGGAGAATTCCATGGACAGAGAGAGGAGCCTGGTGGGCTACAGTCTATGGGGTTGCAAGGAGTTGGACCTGACTGAGGGAAATTTATATATTGAAATCCTAACCCCCACAGAGATGGTACTATGAGGTGGGGCATTTGGGAAGTGATTAGGTCATGAGGACAGAGCCCTCACAAGTGGGATAAGTGCCTTGTAGGCAAGACCTCGGAGAGATCCTTTGCCCACCACAGACATAAGATCCAAATACATCAGAGCTTTTCAAAGCCCCTATAGAAAACTCATTCTTCGGCTATTTGGTTAGTCTCTTATCAATTTATTATTTATTTACCTCTTATTCTGGTTAGTCTGTTACTTCTTTCAACTGTTACTCATTGCCTCAGGCAGCTGCAACATTAAAACACTTGCTTGTAATTGCTTTAGATAAAAGCGCCTCTGTTAAATACTTCTTAGCACTGAGTGAGCTCTGACTTAGGTTAAATAAAGGTAATTTTTTCCAATGAGGTCTTCCATGGAACCACCAGACATGTCCAAAACTGCCAGGTGTTTTAAAATAAAGCTTTGGAAGAGCCTCAGCTCCGTTCTGCTCCTTAAGGGGCTGGGAATGTGGGCTGTTAGTTTTCAAAGCTGTTGCTGAGGTAGACAAAGGAAGGTGAGATAGGACAAATGACAAATCCACAAAGCTTGATTCCTACTGGAAATCAGTTGGTTGTCTTGAATGAACACGCCCCTGGTTGCTGCAAGCCTCTGGTTAATTTCCAGAGTTCTGAAGAAGCTGATTTTGATCATTTCTGCCAGTTTTCTCCATTGATTTCATCAGGGATGAGTTTTTGAAGGTTCTTGCTCAGTCACTTTTGCCCCTGTCACGTCCCCATTCAGTTTTGACAGCTGTGTAGTACTCCACTGGATGGATGCGTCGTCATTTATTTAACTCATCCCCTGTGGTCGGACATTTAGATGGCTTTCGGTCTTTTGTGATTACCTGCAATGCTACAAATGAATCAGTTGAATATCTGTCATTTTACACATGTATCTATAAAATAAATTTCTAGAAGCGGGAAAAGCTGGGTCAAAAAATAGATACATTTGTCATTTTGATAGCTATACTGCGCAAATTGCCTTCCATGGGGATTGGCTGAACCAATTTACATTCCCAGTAGCAATGTACAAGAGTCTATTTCCCACAGCCTTGCCAGTAGAGGGTGTTCTCTCACTTTCAGATTTTGCAAGCTTGGTGGGTGAAAAATAGTATCTCTGTGTAATTTAACTGAGCAAAGTTGAGCGTCTTTTCGGGTTTTACTTACATACTTTTTTTTTTTTGCCACGTGAGAGTCTCAGTTCCTTGACCAGGTGTTGAACCCAGGCCCTTAGCAGCAAAGTGCTGCATCCTAGCCACTGGACTGCCAGGAAAGTCCCAGATGAACATTATTTCATTAGGGGAGAAAAAAAAGAAAATGATTTAAAAGCTGAATTCAGCATGTTAACAGGGAAAGTCTGAGCAAGGTACAGAAGTCGTGCGGAAGACGCGGTTCATTCTGCCCGGGAGGGCCAGGGAGAAAGCGCTCCGAGACTGAAGCCAGTGTAGCCTGGAGCTGAGGGGCTCATCAAAGGTTGCCAGAGTCAAACCGCAGCAGAGTTAAAAGCAAAACTAACCAGCAGGAGACAGCTGGTACCCATGTGTGTGCCCAAGCCTGGCTCATCAGACAGCCATGCCCCCGAGGAGGGCTCAGGGTCCTGACCTTGCCCCCAGAGGGCAGAAGCAGCCAGTGTGAGAATTAAAGCATCTGGGTGTGACCTGTCTCTGGTCCGCTGAGAGCAAGACGTGCCAGTAGTAAGAAGGGCTGGGAAGCACGCATTTATTTCTAGAAAAATAAAGGCCCTCGGGAATTGCCTATGGTCCAGAGGTTAGAGCTTGGCACTTTCACAACCATGGCCTGAGTTCAATCCCTGGTCGGGAAAATTAGGTTCTACCACCTGCACAGTGTGACCAAAAAAAAAAAGGCCCTCATTTCCCTAATACAGAGAATGCCTATGAATCAGAATGAAAAAAATAACAGAACAATGAAAGCCCCAGTGGCCTTTAAAATACCTGAAAAGATGGGAACTCCCTGGCAATCCAGTGGTTATGACTGCACTTTCACTGCCAAGGGCACGATTTCAACCATGGTCAGGGAACTAGGATCCTGCAAGCTGTTCAGCATGGCCAAATAAATAAATAATAATAATAAATAATGTTCATTTGGAAAATCTAATTAGCGTAGGTAAACAAAAAGAAAAATAATTCAAATCCCAAATATGAATATTTTGGAGTATAACTTTCCTTTCTCTTTGGAGTATTATGTGTACGTATATACTGAGGAAATAAAGATGGGGTTATACCTTACAAACATTTTACCCAATGTTCTTTTTTCGCCCAGGAAGCATTCAGGATCTTAGTTTCCCGACCAAGGACCGAACCCATGTCCCCTGGAGTGGAGGTGTGGAGTCTTAACCACTGGGCCACCAGGGAAGCCCCTGACCAGCATTCTCTTTGATTGCTTATGTGGTGCACAGGTTTCTGCCTCACACAAGCTTCTGCGCTATGATTTGTGACAGCTTTAATTACTGGCTTGCGCTGCTGACCAGTCCCCAGTGATTGGCTCGCGCTGCTGACTGATCCCCAGCTGCTGGACATCTAGCTTATCTCCAGCTTTGTGCTTTTGTAAACGGTGCTGCAGTGAGCAGCCTTATAAACTTAGTATTGTGCATAACTTTCTCTTCAGGACAGAAAAGCAATCTTAGAAATAAAGTAAAATAAAAGGTGTTTAGAATTTGAGGAGTCAGCACACACTGCTTTGTTCACTCCCAGAAGGAACACACACCATCTCCCTGGTCATAGGGCTTCCTATCACGTGGCCCCTGTAGCTCCTCTGGCCCCTCCCCGGATGGTGAGACCCCATCGCCCGCCAGGGAGGACCCTGCTCGCCCTCCCTGTCTGAGCACTCAGGCTGGGCACACGGGGAGGGGCAGGGGCTGTTTGCCACGAGTCAGGCTTTGGGAACCCTTGTGTCTGTAAAAACAAAATCTGAGGCTAGGGATCTTTGTTCCTAACATGTGTTTAAACTTCTAAACGTTAAAACCAACCAACCCACCCCTGGATACAGCAATGCCGTCACCCTCACGCACATTGACCTTTTACGTGGATATGGGTTGTGCTGGGCTGGGAGGTCACTCCCGAGGGTCAATGACACACTTGGGGGTGGAAGAGAAAAGAAATGGTCTAGAGTCCTGACACTGCCGGCGTGCCCACCCCACCCCCCTCCCCCGCGCCCCCTGCAAGGTCAAGGCTGCTACAGGACCCTCTGCGCAGCTTGTAGTCTGAGCTCTTGGTTGTCAAACCTCCCCAGGCCCAGGGCACAGTAGGTCCTGTGTGGGGTTTGGGGGCCTGGGCCATGGACCCTGGGATGGCTCTGAGCCAAGTGCTGCCACCCCCGCTGGAGATGAGGGAAGCTGGCTCAGACGAGGCCCCTGGGCCCAGGGTCGGGGGAGGCAGCTGGGCACCCCAGCCTTGCCCACTGCCCCCAGCCCGCCGCCCCCTGCAAAGGCCCCTGAGGCCCTGGAGCGTTTGTTCTCCGGTTGCAAAGCTTTTTTTCTTTTCCCTCTGTCCCTGGCCCGTGATTTTTTTTTTCTTTTTGGAAGCAGCACTGTGCAGAGATAATAGTGCTTCTGGGAAACGAGGCTGAGAGTCTTGTTTGTTCAAAGAAAATACTTTTCTTCCACACACAAGTGCTGTGTTTACGCCATAAATCGCCCTCCTCCGCAGCTGTCCTCCCGCCCCCCTTTCTCCTGGCTTCTGTCCCTCCTCGAGTTGGGCCCAGGCAGGGGCTGGTAGAAGGGGAAAGCAATGGCACCCCACTCCAGCACTCTTGCCTGGAAAATCCCATGGACGGAGGAGCCTGGTAGGCTGCAGTCCATGGGGTCGCTAAGAGTCAGGCACGACTGAGCGACTTCCCTTTCATTTTTCACTTTCATGCATTGGAGAAGGAAATGGCAACCCACTCCAGTGTTCTTGCCTGGAGAATCCCAGGGACAGAGGAGCCTAGTGGGCTGCTGTCTACGGGGTCGCACAGAGTCGGACACGACTGAAGCGACTTAGCATAGCAAAGGGGCTGGTAGGGTCTTTAAGCCCTCCTTCCTGGAAGTGGAGTTCTGAGTACGCTCACCCCCACCCCGCTGTAGAGGGGTTAGGGGCCTGGGGATGCTCTGGATGAAGGGGGGCTGTCATGGGTCCTAGAGGCCCCCCAGACTGGTCACAGCCGGGTCCCCCACCTGGGCGGGGGCTCCCCAGCCACAGGCCTGCCCATGAGAGGCTTTGCGTACATATCTGAGATGCTCCAGGCCTGACCACCCATGGGCAGAGCCCTTGGGCTGGGGGAGGAGCCTCAGCCTCTGTCCTCGGCCTGGGCTCTGGGGTCACTGAGGCTGGGGTGACCTGGCGGCAGATCCCGGGGGTGCCACGGCCCCTTCCCTGGCCCCGGAGCAGCTGCCTCTACTCCCCCTAGAGCTCTCAGGACTCTTGCCTGCCCGGCCCACGGAGCACAGCTTCCAATTCTCCTGACCCACTAAAGCCACAGAAGGCCATGTGCAGCCCTGCCACCCACCCCACCCTCACCCTCACCCTCACACACACACACACACACACACACACACCCGCACACACACACACAAACACACACAGGTCCCGCCTTCCCAGAGGCAGCTGCAGAGCCTGGGGTCCCGCTGGCTGCGGCCTCTGGGTCTTCCTGAGCGCCCCCAGGCCAGGCACCGTGTCACCTGCCCACATTTGCTCCTCTGTTCACCTGCTGAGGCACGTCCACCTAGCTTCCAGGATTTGGTTGTTACGAATAAAGCTACTCTGAACAGTCATGTGCAGGGCCTCAGGTGGATGTCAGCTCTCATTTCTCCTGGGTAATAAGCTCCTTGGAGGAGAGTGATTGTATCGTGGTAGGTGCCTGTTTAGCTTCATAAGGAAACTGCTGAACTGTTGTCCAAAGGGATGGTGATATTTGCACCCCTCCCAGCTGGCTGCGATGCCATCCAACCATCTCACCCTCCGGATGGCATCTCCCACTCCATGGACGTGAGTCTGAGCAAACTCTGGGATACAGTGAAGGACGGAGGAGCCTGGCGTGCTGCAGTCCGCGGGGTCGCAAAGAGTCGGACGCAACTGAGCAATGCAACGGCAGCGGCAGCTGACGGTGAGAGCTCCTGCTGACTCGCATCCGTGCCAGCCCTTGGTGCCGCTGGGGTGGGCGCGTGGTCCCACATGGCTGCCATGTGCGTCTCCCTAGTGACTAATGATGTTGAACATCTTTTCAAGCGCTTATCTGACATCAGTGTGTCTTTGGTGAGGTATCTGTTCAAATATTTTGCCCATTTTTTTCCAGTTGGGTTATTTGTCTTACTATTGTGTAAAAGTTGTTTTTTCCTAATAGCTGAACAAATCATTTGTCAGATATATCTTTTCTCCTCATAACTTGCCTTTTTGGCTTTTTAACATAATGTTTTTCAAAGAGCAAACTTTAAAAATTCCTTTTGATGATGTCCAATTTATGGATTTTTTTCTTTTATGTCGACTTTTTGTGTGATTTTTTTCAGAACTTTTTGTCAAACCCAAGGCCACTAAGATTTTTCTCTTTAATGTTTTCTTCAAGAAGTTGTGTAGCTTTGTGCTTACTTTTACTCTTGTGATCCATTCTTTTTTATTAAATACATTGACACTTTATTAAACCATGACCACCCTCATCTCCAGAACGTTTTCATCCTTCCAAACTGATCTCTGAACCCATTGAACACTAACTCCCCCGGGCCTCCTCCCCCAGCTCCCCACAACCACTGCTCTACTTTCTGTCTCAATGAATGCGATACTCTGAGGACTTGACTTAGGTAGACTCATACAGTGTTATTTTGTGATGGGTTTGATTCACTCAGCCTAGTAATGTCCTCAGGATTCATCCATGCTGTAGTGGGCGTCAGAACGTCCTTCCTTTTTAAAAGGCTGAAGGAAGCACTCTATTGCATGGCTGGACCGCATTTTGGTAAACTGTCAGTGGACACCTGGATTGCACTACCTTTTGGCTCTCGTGAATAACGTTGCGGTAGGCAAATCTCTCTTCAAGGACCTGCTTTCAGGGCTTTTGAGTGTGGATGCAGCACAACGGCTGGACCATCGTGTGCTGGCGATTCTGTGCTTAAGTTTTGAGAACCCCCGTGCTGCTTTGCACAGTGGCTGCATTCTCCGTTTTAGGTTCCCAGCAACAGGCACAGGAGCCCCAATTTCTCTGCGTCCTTGCCAACACTTGTTGTCTGCGTTAGTGGCTATCCTAGTGGGTGTGAAGCGGTTGTCTGTTTGTGGTCTTTTCTTTTTTTAATTTATTAAGTGACATTGCTCAGTCGTGTCCAACTCTTCGCGACCTCATGGACTATAGAGTCCATGGAATTCTCCGGGTCAGAATACTGGAGGGGTAGCCTTTCCCTTCTCCAGGGGATCTTCCCAGCCCAGGGGTCAGACCCGGGTCTCCCGCACTGCGGGCACATTCTTTACCAGCTGACCCACCAGCGAAGCCCTGTTTGTGGTCTTGATTTGCGTTTCTGTGGTGCTGAGTGAGGTCAAGCATCTTTTCATTTCCTTACTGGCCATTGGTCTTTATTCTTTGGGAAAATGTCTATCCAAGCTCATTGCCCATTAAAAAAAAATTTTTTTTTAAATTTTTATCTTTTCCTTTGCCCAGTTTTGAATCCAGTTTGTGTATGTTGTTGAGTTGATGATCTTTTCCTAATCTTACTCTAGACCATCCTCAGCTGTCCAGCCCCCAGGAAATCGTCACCACCCCCACTGAACACCCCTCCCTCCTTCCTCCTGAGGTTGCTGGCTCCCCAGATCTCAACTCCTGCTGCCTCTTCACCTACAGGAGTCACCTTCTCCCTGCTCCATGCAGGCATGGGAGACTTCATCTTCTGCACCTATGGAGGCCAGGTGGGGTTTAACTGGACAACGTACAGTCAGCCAATGAGGGGGTATTTCTGTCTTCATTTTTTTTTTTCATATAGAGTGTATTTAATGTCAACTAGGTGTAAAATACAGTGAAAGCTATGGTTTTTCCAATAGTCATGTATAGAGATGAGAGTTGGACCATAAAGAAGGCTGAGCGCCAAAGAACTGATGCTTTTGAACTGTGGTGTTGGACAAGACTCTGGAGAGTCCCTTGGACTGCAAGGAGATCAAACCAGTCCATTCTGAAGGAGATCAGTCCTGAATATTCATTGGAAGGACTGAGGCTGAGGCTGAAGCGCCTATACTTTGGCCACCTGATGCGAAGAGCTGACTCACTGGGAAAGACTCTGGTGCTGGGAAAGACTGAGGGCAGGAGAAGAAGGGGATGACAGAGGATAAGATGGCTGGATGGCATCACCGACTCAATGGACGTGAGTTTGAGCGAATTCTGGGAGATGGTGAAGGACAGGGAGTCCTGGCGTGCTGCAGTCCAGGCAGTTGCAGAGTCGGACACGACTGCGCACCTGAACAATAGCCAGGTGTCAGATCCTGAGCCGGGAATTCAGTTGTGTACTCGAGTTTATGTTCCAGAAGGAACAAAAAGAGGCTGTGTTGGCTGGCCCCCAAGATGGCCCCCAGTGATCCCAGCCTCCCGGCATTTCCTCCCATGAGGTCCCCTCTATACTGGGTAGGCCTGACCTAAGTAACAGGGTACTGCAGAAACGATGGAGGCTAAGTCAGAAGGACGGGGCGGCCGGCATCCATGGGGTCTCAGAGTCAGACACGACTGAGCGACTGAACTGAACTGAAGTCAGAAAAGATACTATAACTCATCTCCCTCCCTTGGATCACATGCCCCGGGGGAGGCCAAGTGCCGTGTTGGCAGGATGCTCAAGTAGCCTTGTAGAGCAGTCCACGTAGTGAAGAGCTGAGGCCTCCTGCCTGCGGCCACGAGAGTTACCCACCTGGGGTGCGGAGCCTCCAGGCCGGCCAAGCCTTCTGATGACTGCAGTCCCAGCCAGCAGCTTGACTGCAACCTGGGGGGAGACCCTGGGTCAAGAACCACACAGCTGAGTTGCTCCTGATTGCCTTCTGCACCGGAACTCCTGTGAGGTAACAAATGCTTATTGTTTATTTTTCTTTGTTTCTGTGTTTTAAAAAATATTTATTTACTTATTTGGCTGCATCAGGTCTTGGTTGCAGGATGCAGGATCTTCATTTGCAGCAAGTGGGATCTAGTTCCCTGACCAGGGATTGAATCCATGTCCCCTGCATTGGGAGTGAGGAGTCTTAGCTACTGAGTCACAAGGGAAGTCTCTGCTTATTATTTTAAACTGTCAAGTTTCAGAGTCATTTATTGTCCAGCAACAGATAATGTCTGCAGGTCTTCTCTGGTGGTGCAGTGGATAGAAATCCACCTGCCAATGCAGGGGACCCGGGTTCAATCCCTGGTCCAGGAAGATTCCACGTGCCATAGGGCAGCTAAACCTGTGCACCACGCCACTGAAGCCTTCGTGCCCTAGAGCCTGCACACCGCCATGGAGAGCAGCCCCCACTGGCCCCAGCTACAAAGAAGCTTGTGTGTGGCAAAAAGACCCAGCGTAACCAAAAATAAGTAAATGAAAATTGAAAACAAAACAAATATTGCCTGCAGATGTCTATATAAATAAGTGTTCCAAGGTAGGGAGTGATAAGTTCACCAGCGAGGGGCAGATAAACCCTTATGGGATTTGAGTGGTGGGAGAAGTGTTTTCCATTTGCAGGAATCAGGAGAGGCTTCATGGAGGAGGGGAGAATGACAACTACTACTCGAAGCTACGAAGTGTCACTTGGAGGAGAGGGCAGGTGAAAGGAGAGAGAAGGGAGGAGACAGGTGCCCAGTTGACAGAGGTCACCCCGTGTGTCCTCAGCTGTTGGCCTTTTTGTTTTAGGGGTTTTCTTATGGTTGTGTGTGTGTGCTCACGCTCAGTCATGTCCAACTTTTTGCAACCCACTGGACTGTAGCCCACCAGGCTCCTCTGTTCGTGGGATTTCCCAGGCAAGAATACCGGATTGGGGTGCCGTTTCTTTCTCCAGGGAATGTTCTTGGCCCAGGGATCCAACCTCCATCTCTTGTGTCTCCTGTATTGGCAGGTAAATTCTTTGCCACTGAGGCAGCAGGGAAGCCCCGTTCTTATGGTTGCGTTAAATTTAAATAGCTTATGCGTATGGTCATAGTAGCTTATATTTATGAGTTACTCACTATGTATCAAGTGTCCTCGCAGGCCTCCTTCTCTATTCATTCATTCGGAGAAGGCGATGGCAGCCGCCTTCCTTGCCTGGAAAATCTCATGGATGGAGGAGCCTGGTGGGCTGCCGTCTCTGGGGTCGCACAGAGTCGGACACGACTGAAGCGACTTAGCAGCAGCAGCATTCATTTAACTCTCACGGCCTATGAAGCGGATGACATGGTCTTCCCCATATTTGACCAGCTGACCACCAGCTTTCACAGTAACATAGTCCATGGGGGCTGCAACTATAGGCCCCACGTGATAGTGGGTGCCCTGCAGGTTGGCTTTTGTATTTTGTCTCCCGGCTTTTGGGATCAGCTGTACATTTGATCGGGTGACTTCTATGCCCTGGTGCCAGTTATTCAGTGGACCAAACCTGGGCCAAGGTAGAGTCCAGTGGCCCATCTCTGCAGACCTGTTTCCAGAATGTTCCTCAGTAGCCCCTAGTAGCATCCCGCCCCCGGTCTGAGATTCCAAGGCAGACAGGCATTTGCTTGTAAATGCTTTCTAAGTGCCCTCCCCGACCCCTGGGAGCAGTCAGTGTTGGCATTTCTGCTCCGTTTAGAGTTCAAGGACTTCCCTGGTGGTCCAGTGGCTAAGACTCTGTGTGTTCAATGCAGGGGGCCTGAGTTCCATCCCTGGCCAGGGAACTAGATCCCACATGCCGCAACTAAGACCCAGCAGAACCAAACAGATAAAAAGAAAGAAGTGTTTTTTAAAAAAGAACTTAAATATTTTCCCAGGTGGCTCAGTGTAAAGAATCCACCTGTCTTGCAGGAAACACAAGTTCAATCCCCGGGTTGAGAAGATCCCCTGGAGGAGGACATGGCAACACACTCCAGTATTCTTGCCTGGAAAATCCCATGGGCAGGGGAGCCTGGTGGGCTACAGTCCATGGGGTCAGAGTCAGACATGACTCTTAACAACTATGCAACGAAATTATTTTTGCACAGGTGGGTTCCCCTCTTCAGCTCCCCGTCCCTCTTGACCTCCAGCTGCTTAGGGGTGCAACCTCTCCAGAATGAGAAAGGCCTGGAGGAGCCCACGGGCCTGCTCATGCCCAGTTGTGTCCTCGGGGGCACCGGAAACGCCAAGCCCTTGTCCCTGTTGGCTCGCTACTGTCGCCTGGCAACCGTGGCTGCTCCTTATCAGCCCCCAGACTCACTCCAGCCAAATCCTGAAACCGTCCCACATGTTTTTCAGTTTGTGGTTTAGAGTTTTTTAAATTTTATTTTAGGAAGCGAAATGAACAACACTCATGCTGGAAGGGGAAGATAAGGCTCGGATCCGCCAGCGCGGTGTCTGCTGGAAAGAAATCTCTTTTAACTCATGGGCAGGTTTCCAGCGTGGCTCGGGTGGTGCGGAAGCTGGCGGCACCGTCGCTGCGAATTGNTTTTATTTTAGGAAGCGAAATGAACAACACTCATGCTGGAAGGGGAAGATAAGGCTCGGATCCGCCAGCGCGGTGTCTGCTGGAAAGAAATCTCTTTTAACTCATGGGCAGGTTTCCAGCGTGGCTCGGGTGGTGCGGAAGCTGGCGGCACCGTCGCTGCGAATTGGCAGGTGGGCGGTGGGCACGGGCCAGCCAGGCTGGGGTGGCATTCCACGGGGCCGGGGCCTGGAGGTCTGGTGAGCAAGGGGCCGGACTCCATCCCCAGGCCGGCCACCTGCTCCTCCCCTCCACCCGCTCCGGGCCACTTGGGGCATTTGTGGAGCATCGCAGGCCTTTGCTATCCAAGGGTTAATTTTTCCAGACCTTCTGTTGCTTTTTACAATAGAGCTTGAGCCTCCCTGACACTGAAGAGTCTTTTATTGCCTTTATTGCCATATGGAAACTGCTTTGCTGTCTGGCTTCTGAGGTGGTCTCATTGCTATGCTGAGTCTCTGGGGGAACTCATCCCCACCCTCTGTGTCAGGATGCATTTGAGAGCAAACAGTAGGAAAACCAAGCTCAAAATGGCTTCGCAATAAAGGGAATTT
>SJYA01010590.1:0-13510 GCA_006410615.1 Neotragus moschatus
AATCATAAGGGATTTGATTTAGGTCATACCTTAATGGTCTAGTGGTTTTCCCTACTTTCTTCAATTTAAATCTGAATGATGCATGCTAGGTGCTGGGAATACAGAAATGTATAGAAAAGTCCCTGCCATCAATAAGCTCATGTTCTGCAAACTACACAAGAGAGGCAAACTCCAGAGCCCAGTGTGCTAAAGGCCACAGTAAATGCAGTGGAAACAAAGCTGACAGAATAATGAAGTCTTCAGTGGGAGCAGCCCAAGGAAGAGTCAAGGAGGGCTGTGGGGAACAGAGGACTTCAGATGAGCAAGCAAGAGGCTGGGATGTGAGCAGGGACAGCCCAGGCAGGTTTGGGGGCAGCAGGAAGTGAGATGTACATTCCGTGGGGAGACAGGAGCATGCTGCTTAGCCCAGACAGACACTGTGACTTCAACCTGCAGGCAAAAGGAAGGAAGTGTTTCCCAAACAGAATACTTAAAAGAGGATCAGACAGATGTTCTAGAAGAGTCAGCAGAAGTAGTTTGAGAGAAAGGTTTGGAGTGGGAGGGTCAGAGGCACGGGGACCTGTTGGAGACTACTGAGATCATGGAAAGGTTATTAAGATCCCGGCCTAGGGAAATAGGAGATGGACAGGGAAGGGCAGATCAAGAATACAGATTACTTGACTTGGCAACAAACTAGATAAGGGGGAAAAGACAAGAGGAAGGGTCAAGACCAAGTTCAGCATTTCCTGCTTGAGAACAATACATAAAGCATTATTATCTGAGATAAATCTCATGTGGCTTAAGCCATTCCGAGAGAGAGCTATGCACATGGGATCCAAGAAATAGTTTGGGTCTCCCAATTATCACAGCACTGGTGATGTTATTGAGCACTGTTAATTTATAAGATCAGTGGATTTTGAAAAGTTTTTAACCAATGTAATCGTCGCTTTAAATGAAAGGAGATAAAATTGAAAATGTTGGGGTAAGGGTGAGAGGCAGAGGTAGTGGACTTGAAAATCTGTTGGCTGGTCATTTGGTTGGTGGCTTGCAACCCTATGACTGAGAGCAGAGAAACTGTCAATGCTGGATGGACTGGGTATTTCAGGCACAGAACACAGGAACCAGAGAAAATGCACAATGAAAGGGAATTGTGTCCTTTGGAATTGTCCTGTGCCATCCAAACATGCATCAAGTTTTGTAAGCTCAGTCCCAGAAAAGCATTTTATTCCCAGCAGCAGTAAGCTAAGAGCAATCAATCCAGGATATCAAGAAGCATGTCATCCCCAGTCATGAAGCAGTGTCCCTGGAAAATAAAGCCACCTATATCTGAGTGTACTCTCTCCTAAGAACCACAACAAAAGTAAGCTTTTCAGAAGTTTCTTATACTGTATCTGAATTTCATAATGCATAACTCTTTAGTACAAGGCTAAAACCTTTTCATGTATCCTTTAAAACAAATAGCATGAAATTTGAAAGTCTAACTCCTGACAATACATAAAGCAGATGTCTGATGAGAAGGGAAAAGGAAGAGGGCAGGGAGAGACAGTATCCTAAGAGATAAATGTAGTACCAAAGATAAGAAATTTAATTTCAGAATTGAAGAATGTGTCTAACTCTGGATATCAACAGTCAAATTCACCTCTGTGTTCATAGCCGGGCATGGACTCTACCCCTGCACCAACGATTTCCTCTTCCCGAGGAGGGGAACCCCTCAGGACTTTTCCTGGCCCTCTCTTCTCCCATATTACAGTTACTTGTATATTCATTTTACTCCTTTTTCTAAACATAAGGTCCTGAGGGCAAGGACTAATGTAAGCATTTCTGAATTTCCTGTTATCACACCTAGCACAAGGTGTTGAAGCAGCAGTAAAAGATTTCTAATGAACTGAGTTAGGGGTGTAGCTGGGCCACAGCCTCTTCCCACCACAGCAGATATGCTATCTGTTCTAGATTCTGCAAACACTGCCTCCTTCTGCAGGCCAATGTTTCCTTGAATGCTACAAATCAAACCATTTCCTAAGAAACTTCATTCCCTTATCGTTGCCATGACACTGTCAAAACACCTACAATAAGAACAGTCCATGTAATGTATCCATCTGAGTGTCCTGACAACACTGAGATCCACAGAGTAAAAAGGCTTTAGTATATGAAAAAAATCACTGTTCTTAATACTAACTTCCCCAAATAAACCAGATGTAGCATAATGTTTTTCATTATTTTCTTTGTTAAGTATCTAACTAAGCTAGATCCTTTGAAGACTTTTTCCTTAGACACAAATTGAAACTGTCCACATACCCATTATATCAAAGAACTCGTCCAGGGCATTATGCAGTGCCGGGAACTTGTCTCTGTGTTCTTCCAGAAGCCATATTAAACACCGCGCTTCCTTCAGTGACGTAGGCTCATAGAAATAATCAAGTTGCTTTCCTTCTATAGAGCCTAGCTTATGACCGTATTTCTCATTCCAGAGAAAAGTCATGATGCTAAAATCAAGCTCCTTAAGAGGAGCCCCATAACGAGAAAAGAAAGGTCCTGTGGCATCTAAGCCTATAATAAAAACAAAACCCAAGTCAGAAGGGAGGATTATTTGCTATAAAATTACATTCAGTTTCACATCTTGGAAAGCAGTTCTATTATAGTTTGCTTACATTTTCAGTGAAAACATTTAAATACTTGAGAATAAACTTACTCAAGCTAGTTTGGATTTCAGAAACACCATTTCACATGAATATGCTAAATATAGTAATTCTTACCTATTAGTTGAAAAAGGTGAGCCAAAAGCTTCTATTATTCTAGCTATTTTTATTAGACTTAGGAAAAAAAGGAATTTTTCAGTATTTATTCTTATTTATTTGGCTGTGCTGAGTCTTAGTTGTGGCATGAGGGATATAGTTCCCTGACCAGGGATTGAACCTGGGAGCATGGAGTCTTCACCACTGGACCACCAAGGAAGGCCCAGAAAAGGAATTTTTTAAAGGCATTAAATTCCTTTAAAAATATAACAGTAACTTTTCACTACTTCATAATGATTTTCATTCCAATTAGTAAAAGCTAGCTAGATTTTATAATGCTTTTCTATGTATATTCTATAATAACAAAACATCAATAATCTATGGAACTTCCCAAATGCCTTTAAAACAGAAAATGGGTGAACTCTTCATCCGACACCTTCAAGAATGCATCTCATCCCCTCGAACACCATGGCCCCTTATCCTCCTCACGAGATTCCAGGTGGTCACTATTCCCGATCTTCCTCCCGCTTCTACAACTCCAGAGGAAGGGTGGCTGCACCCTCATGCACTATTACTGAAAGGAGGTGAGCCCCTGCTGCATGCTAACACAGCCACCAAAAGCAAGGACTGGCTCTGCTCTCTCCCCCTACATCTCTAACACTGGACGGGGCATAGGCTCTCAGTCTGCAAATGAAGCAGAGCCTGCCAAATCAAAACTACCCCAGACAGCTGAGCCTTCCAGACGCAACAGCTTTGCAGAGGTCATGTTACATATCAGTGTATTTAAACACAAGAATCAGTGACCATGTGAAATACTCACATGATACAAGGTTTAAGGGAATCATGGATGAAGAAATACCACATCAAATCTCCAAATACAGCTCACATCAGAGCATGTGCTCAATGAGAGGAAGGCAGCAGATCACACCTAGTACTGAAATGTTAACCCCACTCCTGCCCAATTTAATCTTTGTTAAATAAAGCAAATTAAAGCAAGAAATATCAAAAATTTTTAAACTTCCCTGTTTAGTAGACACTAATGGCAGCGTCACCTAGGACTAGTTTTACGGGGCCAGGAGCCCGAGGAGACGTATGTCCACAGCAGCAGCATTAGTCACCAACCACACCGAGTGTCCTGCCGCCTCACTGTGCCTCCACTGGCAGACACTTAACAGTATATTCTCTGAAACTAGCGTTCCACCAGCTCCCATCTCTAAGACAGGCCAGGTCGGCAATCTCTACAGGCCGCTGCTATGGCTCCCGCTAGCCTTTTACCCAACAGCTGCCAACTGAATCGTCTACTGGGCTAGGAAGTGGCCACCTCGGTCACTGGGACAAACAAGGCCACGGTCAGTGCCCGAGGACCCCATCCTCTAGGGTCAGTTGGCAGCTTTCTCTGCCACTGCCTTCCACGGTCCCTGAGTAGGTTTGGTAAAGAGCCTGCTCGAAGGTTCTTTCTCAACCAAACTAGGAAAATCTTCACGCTGCTGAAGGTCAGCCCCAGGACATTTCTCTTGATCCTTAGATACAGATCTGCCATAGGCGATCCTAACCAATCATCCATAGCTCCATCCACTCTCCCCTCCAAACTCTTCACAACCCCAGAGGGCACCCCTGCGCAGCTTACTCCAAGGGGTGCTACTCACCCAGGGGAGTGCCTAGTAGCCACAAAGTAAACACACTGACAATAGTTGAGCATAACACAGGACTGGACTTTCTTACTGACTGGACTTTCCTGTGTTGACATCTTTCACAAAAGCACAAGGTAACCTTGCTATAGAAAGAAAGTGAAGTCACTCAGTCGCATCCGACTCTTTGCGACTCCATGGACTGTAGCCTAACAGGTTCCTCTGTCCATGGGATTTTCCAGGCAAGAATACTGGAGTGGGTTGTCATTTCCTTCTCCAGGAGATGTTCCCAACCCGGGGTCTGAACCTGAGTCTCCCGCATTGTAGGCAGACACTTTACCATCTAAGCCATCGGGGAAGTCAACCTATCTATAAGGTAACCTAAAAACTGTGAACTTCAGGAAACAGTGTTCTTTAACCATACAAATTTGTAGTTCTACATTTTAAAAAGTCATAAATGATAGTAAAATGAAGAAGGATTCAGAGATCTGTATTTATCCTCCTACAAAACTGCATCTCTACAATTAAAGAGACATACCAAAGCTATTAAGTTTCTGGATCCAGGTGGCTAGTTTTGGTTCCACTTCTTTAAGCTCACTCAAAACATGTAGAAATACCCTTGTCTTTACTCTGTTCTTTTCCTGGATCAAATGACGAATGACATAGTCCACTGCTTCATTTAGGAAATTTCTGCTAGAAAAACACGTTGTGTAGTCTTCTGTGGTTAAAACCTTCCAAGAAAGCAATTCTTTGAGAAGCTTGGAAGTATTCAGTATCCCGGACTTAATCTTGTCAGCATACTGCTTTATACACTGCAGAATTCTGTCATCAAGGAACTGGCAACTTTGGACACAACGGATAGTTCCTAAGGATGAATAACAGTGGACAATAAAAAGGAGAAAGACCACCAATTTGCAAAAACATAAACTGTGAAAAACTTAACATTGTGTGTGAAAGTGAAGTCAAAGTGCTAGTCACTCAGTTGTGTCTGACTCTTTGAGACCCTGTGGACTGGAGCCTTGCTAGGGTCCTCTATCCATGGAATTCTCCGGCAAGAATACTAGACTAGGTAGTCATTCCCTTCTCCAGGGGATACTCCCAACCCAAGGATCAAATGCATCTCCTGCGTTGCTGGCAAATTCTTTACTGTCTGGGCCACTAGGGAATTACATAGCAATATAATCCGTGACTCAGATGTATTCTTAATGTTGTTTTAAATAACCTAAGAACTTTTAAATTAGATATACAAAGTATTTAGCTTTAAAAGTGCCTTTAAAAGACATGAAACTTCACAGTAAATCAAACATATCAAGTATCTTATTTCCTTCACTGGTACCACTCATGTAACATCTAAAAACTTAGTTCCTCTAAAATAAGGTTACTTCCCTCAACAATCTTAACTGAGCCTTATCAACTACTCAAATTTTACATTCAATAAATATGTTTCAGGCATAAATGCAAAGCTTTTTTTTTCCCCTCGAGTTGAAGGGATCACTGCTTCAGGTATAAAAACAATATTTGGTTGAATTTGGATAAATATGTGTTATTTATCTTACTGTTGAATCCTAAATCATAGACCTGTGGAGTTACTGATTGCAGTATCTCAAAAGTGCATCTTCCTACCCAGGCATTTCCCCCCAAAAGTGGCCATTTAACCTCTTGACGCTAATACAGTAAATAACATACAAATACAAAAAATATATAAAGTAAATGATGCTCCCTAAAATTTTTTTCAGTAGAAAAGACAGTTCTGATTGATTTCTGAAACATTAATGGAATAACCAGTCAATCCTAAAGGAAATCAACCCTGAATATTCATTAGAAGGATTGATGCTGAAACTCTAATACTCTGGCCACCTGATGCAAAGAGCTGACTCTTTGGAAAAGACCTTGATGCTGGGAAAGATTGAGGGTAGGAGGAGAAGGGGGTGACAGAGGATGAGATGGCTGGATGGCATCAATGACTCAAGGGACATGAGTCTGAGCAAACTCTGGGAGACAGTAAAGGACCGGGAAGCCTGGTATGCTGCAGTCCATGAAGTTGCAAAAAGTCAGACATGACTTAGTGACTAAACAACAACAAGATGAAAAACAAAGACAGCAAGAGGAAATATTAATGCTGGCAACAGTCATCAGAGTAGAAAATGAGAATAATTTAACTCAAAACTGAAAGTAGTCCTGGGGATACAGTGCACAGTACGACGACTATAGTTAATAATATTGTTTTGTGTATTTGCATGTAGACCTTGAAAGTTCTCATCATGAAAATAAAATTCTGTTATGTATGGTAGATGTTAACTGGATTTATTGTGGTAATCATTTTGTAATATATAGAAATATCAAATCATTAAAAAAACAACCACAAAACTTGAAAGTAAATGTGTCCAAAGGGACAGTAAATCACTGAGACTGCTCCCATGTTGATCAGGGAATGCTGATGAGATGAGCATAAAACACGAGGTAATCTCTCTGGCATCTTATATGAACTGCTTCTTTACGTGAAGCAGCATACTTCAGATAATCAGTGGCTAATTTACAGCTCAAACCTATGTGTGGAATTTCAAATACTATTTTCATGTTCACATTGGAGATAAGGGAACTGAGACAATTTGCCCTGAGTAAGTGGCAGGAAAGTGTTTTCAATTCCTGCATATTACTTCTAAATTCAACATTCCTTACACCACTCCCCTCCCTATCTCAGGGTAATCAAAAGATGGTGATAGTATTAAAATACCAAGGGAAATCTAAATTTCAATTCAATTTAAGTATTAACATAAAGCCCAACAATATGAATATTTGTATACACACTTTTAAGCAAGAATATATGATTCTCATCACGCCTCAGACTCCCAGCATACCTCTCTGCTCTTCAGTTTTTGGTGGGTTACTTTCCCTTAGGTCCTCTTCCAGTCTTTCTTGTGCTAATTTTTTTGCTTCCTTTTTTTGGAGCTTTCGCTTCAATTTTTTGTCTTCTTTCAGCCTCAACTTCTCTAGGCTGATACATAATTATAATTAGTGACAATTCACCTTTGTTATGAACTCAACCAACTACTTTCCTTTGCCTATTGTAGAAGCCATTTTCCAAACAATAAACTAGAACTTTTCTTTTTTAGTTAGAACTTGGGACTATATCCTCTGTTCAATATCAAAAACTTTTGACACATGGTCAATTCAGTCAAAACAAGTATACTAGTTTCATAAAAACAAGAACATCAATGACTAAGTGATTTCTAATTAAGGATGCACATATAGATCATACAGATATTATCCATGTATAGAAGATACCATTAGGTAAAGAGGAATAGTAAAAAATTACTATGCAAGATAATACATGTAAATACTCATATCCACAGTAAAATATCATTTTTATAACCCAATAATGATCCACAACACTCAAATTTAGTTAATATGGCTACAAGAAATTCTCTTCAACAAATAATTCATCTTTTCTTTTGCTTTTTCTTGGTCACCAATGATTAAAAAAAAAAATAACTTCCTAAAATGGAGAACAAAAAGCAGGGCAAAAAAGAAAAAAGGACTGAATTATTTGAACAAGAAGATAACAGAAAAGTGACTAATTTTGACAGTTCGTTGAGTATTTCCGGGTGAGAGTCACTGGTTCAAAATGTTTGCTGAAGAGAACAGAAGGAAAGATGCTTCTAAAATTAAAGAGTAAACAACTGAAAGCTAAGTATGTAGTTTTATCCAAATGCCAAATCTACTGAACACGTCATTTCATAGTTCAAATGTCATAATTTTACTTATAAATTTAATCACTAAATAATGCTTCTTATTCAAGTTTTTAGCGGTTATCTTAAAAGTTATAAATACCTATAAAATTCACCTCAAAACTACTTATTTGGATATGTGTGCTGAGCCAATTTTTAAAACAGCATTATTTAGAAATGTGCATTTGATAGAATCATATTCTAATGGACATTATTAATCTGATTATTAAAAATCTTACCTAGAACATTTCTGTTTCAGAATAGGTCTTGGAGGAACCTTTTCTTTAATAACCTTGTGTTCAAACTTTAAATAAAACAGAGACATCTAAGATTTGTCTCATGCTCCCATGACATTAAGCATAAAATCACAAGTTTAACAAGCATTTCAAAAGCACAGTCAACATCCAAGCTGATAGAGAATAGTAATGATACTCTGACCCAAACAAAAGCCCAGAACACTTTAGCAACACAATTTACTGAAAAGAAGAACAAGAGAGTACACACAGTTAAAGAAGGTTAAAAAAAAAATTTAGAGTAAGCAGATCAAATGAATGACAGATGGCATTACAACAACCCACTCCTACAGCTCCCACGTGGTGCAGCTCAAGACCCTCTCCCCCCTCCCTAAGATCCCCCACCTTGTCAACACCAAAAAGTTTACTGGAAATTTAAAAAACAAGGTTATCAAAAGGAATAAAATCAGTAAAACTGAAATGCAAAAAACCTCCTTTGCCTTTTAGGAGACAAAAGAACATCAGAATTCTTAATTGCAAAGAATCATTCTTTCTTTCTTTTTTCTTTTAAAAAGAGAAGCGGCATTCTTACATCCTATTATATTAAGTAACTATTTCATTCTTGGAAAATGCAAGGAAATTTACATAATATTTTATAAGGTATAAGCATTTTGGTTATCTATTTAATGAGATTTCCCCAGGGTCTACTTACTTCACATTTAACTTGACCACCACTGCTGAAGATGATAATCTTTGAAATGATTCCTTTACAATCAGGAGTAAGACAAATTCCTTGCAGAAAATCCTATTTGATTTAAAAACGGGGAGAGGGGGAAGGGGGTTACATCTTGGCATAAATGTACACATGTATGCCATTTTAACCACCGAACAGTCAAAATATGATCTAAAACCTTTTTCAGGAGGCACTGCAAAGTCCCTGCTCACTGCCAGCTGATTTCCAGAGCCTCCAGCTACAGGGCTGTCCACCTGACTTGCTTGGTCACATAGGGTGAGCTGCCCTGACGTGTACTACCATCCACACCAAAGCTTTAAGAATGCTGAGTGGACTGGCCACTGCTCTTCCCTCTAGATCACAAGAACATGTCCCAGTCACTCCTCAACTTCAATTAAGAAACAAAGTCCACAGCCCCACAGACCAGAGCTGCCACTGCCCAATCCTGAACAACAACTGCAAAACTGCAAGAAAAGCAATGTAACCAAGAAACAAGCCTTTCTTACTTTAAGTCATGAGACACTCGAGTTACTTCAAGGTATCCTAGTGAAAGCTAATATACAGAGGGTACTTCAACCCAGGGGAATGGTTAGGATCACTAAAGGCATGGGTATAGCTGGTAGTTGCACTGGTGATTGTGTCCACCTCTTAGCGACCCTGTGGACTGTAGCCCTCCAGGCTCCCCTGTCCATGGGATCCTCCAGGCAAGAATACTGGAGTAGGCTGCCACACCCTTCTCCAGAGGATCTTCCTGACCCAGGGATCCAACCAGGGTCTCCTGCATTGCAGGTGGATTCTCTGACGTCTGAGCTACAGCACCACCGCCCTGAGGGTATAGCTAGAGAAGCTCAATTAAAGTGAGATAAAGACATAGCACGAGCGACTCAACGGCAGCAGTTATTTGGTCACATCATCATACCTCTAGATAACAACATGAAAATGTGTAAAATGTGAGAACTTATTTTTACTAAACTTGAATAATTACTTCTGCTAACATTCACCTAGCACAACCACCTTATTCTTTTCTCCTCAGTAAGGACAGGGGTTTATATGAGGCTAAGGAGTATAGAGTAAGGTTCTTTTTTTAAGTCCATAGTTTATATGGATCAGAAACAAAGTCTATGAATGAAGATTATTAAACTATAACTGCTCTCAAAGTATATCTCGCTAATGGTAATTAACATAATTATTTCGTTAATTAAGAGAAACCCCAACCAAATATGGCAGCACAAAATTTAAGTTGATTTCTTAGTACAAATTATCTCAAACTTTTTTAGAAAATAAAAAAATTGAGGCCCCAATTCTACACCATAACATTAAATCATTTATTTTTTATGATACATTCCCAACATAAAAGGGGAGGGGTTCAACAATTTATTAAAAGCCTCTATGGTTACTGCCTTTACACTTGTATAAATGAAAAACAAAAACTTTCTACTTTACCATTAAAACTTTAATATCTTCTAGTTATGTCTGACACAAAAAGAGAAATTCATATTCACTTAAGACAAAAAAAAAAAAAAAGACTTCTTGAAGATTCTTGGGGAAGAAAAATCAATATACAATAAGCATACTAAAAAATCCAGAAAATCTTGTTAGTCTTACCTTGTCAATTTTATCATTGAAGGTTGTTGTTTTTAACTTCTTCCAGCAGTTCATGTGAAATTCTATTTTACAATACTGGCAACAGCTGATTCGTATAAAACCCTGGGATTTTAAAACAATTTTTAATTCACATCTTAAAAATGTCTACATACACTGTCTCTTTCACACCCACAACACATAATAAGACAGAGACCTGCATTCACCTGGCAGACATAACTAGATGTCACATTTCCTCCTAGGGGAGTATAGTACTTCCATACCCCCGATTACCTAGCACTGAAAACACTGAGCTTGACTGACATTCATTTTCACAATTTACATTTGCGTAGTCCTTTGAAAGTGAAAGTGTTAGTTGCTCAGTTGTGCCCAACTCTTTGTGATCCCATGGACTGCAGCCCACCAGGCTCCTCTGTCCATGGGGGTGGTTCCAGGAGAGGATACTGGAGTGGTTTACAAAATATCAAATACTTTATAAAGTTTATTTCATCTGAACTACTAACCAGGGACAGCAGGCAGCTTCTATCTTCTTGAATAAACTAAGGTGCAGCGTTCTATTCACTCAATTAACTGCCAGACTCAGTCTCAGATTTAGGTCTCCAGGAGTTATTCAGTGATCAGAATGATTCTTGGATTTCAATTTTTCAGATTCTTGGACTCAAATTATGTAAGAAATTAGAACTGCAGCAAATAAGGGTAATTAGCTCACTGCATTTCCTGCGCTCCTAAGGAAACGGTGGCTAGAAGGCAGAAATGGAATTAGCTAGCCTGCCTTCTCGGGTCACCACCACTGCCCTCAGTGTTTATTTCAATGACTCTGGGCCCCCACGTGAGGTGCTGCAGACTCAAGTCAGGGGAGGAGGCAGACAAGAGGACGTGAAGCTGTCATCAAGTCAGAGAACTTGGGTGGCTCCAATTAAAAAATTTGTTCTGAAACCATTTTCAGGCACAATTCAGCAAGTTCATGTCCCGGTATACCCTCATTCTGTACCTTGAAGTCTGGATCGGTTATATATATCTGGATTTTGGAATATCCATGGCACTTCTGATAGCAACAAGTGGCATCCGGCACTGGAGGGAACCTGCATTCTTCAACGAATTTCTCTAACAGCATCTACAACAAAAGTAAACAAAGATGACACAACAGCACTAATTCATCAATCAAATTCTTTCAATAATCTCTTGCCATCAAAATATTTTCAGCACAGAAAGGACCAAATGCCTTTTAGTCGAGAAACTACATACAACTTATAAAGTTTTTCCTCCTGGAGAGAGGCTGATACAGAGACATACTGAGAAAAGAATGGAAGAAAAAGACTGCACAAAAAATTTTCAGAATTTCAGACTGAATCAAAACCTTATCCTTTGTTGTAATCCTCAAACCTCATTTTACAATACATACCTCTTAAAAACCTCCTTTAAGCATTCACAGGCGTCTAATGAGGTAGAATTACCCGTAGGACTCTACTGTTCTGCCCAGGATCACTTCAATGGGACATCCTCCCACCCACCACTGACATTCATCCTCCTCCCTGAATCCCTGCACTTGTGCTTGCCCATCCTCTGAAAAATTACACCACTGCCACCAAAGCCCCCAAGACTCATGCCAGGCTTCCCAGGATGGTTCATTGTTATCAATAGTTCCAATGCCTCCATCCCAGTCCAGAATAAAGACAGGAAAATCCAACAGTCCCTCTGTTTTATTTTTCGAAACAGTTTTGTTCATATATAGTTCATGTACCATACAATTCTAGCACTTAAAGTGTATAGTTTAGTGGTTTGTTGGTATATTCAGAGTCATGTAACCATCACCATAGCCTAAATTTAAAACATTTTCACCACCCAACAAGAAATCCCATACCCATGAGTAATCCCTCATCTTTCCTCAGTCCCCTATTCCCTGACAACCACTAACATACGATCTGCCTTCATATATAGATTTTCCTATTGTGAGCACTTCACTGGAGGTCAGTGGTTAACACTGTGTGCTTCCATTGCAGGGGGCACAAGTTCAATCCCTGGTTGGGCAACTAAGATCCCACATGCCACATGGTGTAGCCCCCAAAGAAAAAAGTCCTACTGTGGAGATTCCAGCTAAACAGAATCACACAGTATCTGGCACTTTGTACCTGGCTGCTTTCACTCAGCATAACGTTTTCAAGGTTCATCTATGTTGTAGTATGTATCATTACTTCACTCCTTTTTATGGCCAAATGTGTTATATGGATACACCACATTTTATTTAACCATTCATCAACTAATGGCCTTTGAGTTCTTCCCACTTTTTGACTATCCTGAATAATGCTATTATGAACTTTCATGTGTAAGTTTTTGGGAGAACTTATGTGTTCCTGTCTCTGAGTATATTTAGACCTGAAACTGCTCAGTCATTTGGTAACTCTATCTTTAACCAATGAAGAACTGCCAGACTGTTTTCCAAAGCAGCTCCACCATTTTAAATTTTATAGCAATGTATGGGGGTCTGATTTCTCAACATCCTTGCCAACACTTGTATTGTCTTTTTGATTACAGCCACCCTAATGGGTGGCTTTGCATTTCTCTGACGGCTAATTGTTGAAAACACTTTGCACGTTTATTATCTATTTATACAAGCTGTTGGCAGATACTCCTATGCAGATCTTTTGGCTACTTTTAATTAGAGTAAGAGTTGATTCCTGTGCTTATAAAAGCTTTAGTTAAAAGCAAGTTCTGAGTATACACTAGGGCTCACCACAAGTAAAGGCCTATCCCAGTCAAGTTACATGATTTAGTCTTTCTAGAACTGGCAAAGCACCCCATGGTTCTGGACATGAGCCCAATTTATACTTTTTAGGTCTTCAAATACAATATAAATAACTATAGAAAGTATAAGGAA
>SJYA01010591.1:0-12741 GCA_006410615.1 Neotragus moschatus
TTTTTTGCTCTTGTGACGTTCAGGGCCAGCTTATCTCTGTGTTTGTTCCCTGGCTGTGTGTTGAGCTGTCCATTTTAAACACACATGCTGAAGTGTGGGGGTGGTATTTTGCATGGCTCTGTCATTTCCTAGGAAGGGCATTGATTTGTCCAGATGGTCAGTGGGTCTTGGTGTGGGCTGGTTGAGTCATCTCCAGGAGAGTCTGTCTTGTTTCCCTTCTCCAAGATGCATTGTCTACTCACTAATGATTCTTTTAACAGAAACCATCAGTGGATCGGGATTTTACAGACTGTCTGGCCCCAGAGCACTGATCAAAGGTCAAAAATCCCGAATTGGGAGAGGTGGATGAAGTTTGGTGATCTCACCAGTTGAATGCAGAGCTGCATATGGACAGAGAGCTGGACCACATAATTCAGGAGCAGGCTGACGTATGTTGCGGCACAGGAAAGGATGAGCTCAGGCACCAAGCTCTTCCCAGAAGTGGACTGCAAGATAGCCTAGTTCGGTGGTTCTGGACGACGGGGCAGAGGACCCTTGGGCCCTGTGGCCTCTCCCTTGGACTTTCGTGACTGGAAGTCTGAAAACCTTGGGGAAGGTGCAGCTTCCCAGCCCATGAGAGGTTGAGCGCCTTGAGTGCAGGACTGAGTGAGGGCCGCACCCACAGCCCTCGTCTCTGAACCTCACCTGGAGCTGTGGCCTGTGTCCACTCACTCGTTTCTTCCTTGCTGATTAAGTGTGGACGTGCCAAGCCCTTTGATCACTGTTGGAGGTGGGCCTCGGGTCCTGCCTGCACGGTGTTTACAGAAGACAGCGGATAACACTGCGCAGTATTCATTGTGAGCCCAGCCTCGAGATAAGGCATCACACTCTCAGCCCTGAGCCCCATCCTCACCGCAGCCCCCACCCGGGAGGAACTGTTATCCCCAGCTTAGAGATGAGGAAACCGAGGCCCAGAGCTCTGAAGAGATTCACCACACAGCTCCTAAGTGGTGGAGCCTAAGTGGTGGGACACGCAAGCGGTCTGGCTCCAGGATCCATGGCTTGCTGCCTGCTTTATGCTGCCTCTTGTACTTGAAGGAGCAGGCATATCCACAGAGATTGTGGGGTGTGATATGAACATGGCGATAGGACAGGGGACCAGCCAAGGACAAGGTGGCATCGCAGCTGGGTCTGCCTCTGGGATTTAGCAGAGCGACCTGAATGTACCCCCCAAGGGGAGGCCTGAGAGATCATGGCATGACGTGGGGACTCCAGAAGAGCTTTTATGTGCATTCTGCTCACTTGGCTGTATACGTAACTACCCCAAAACAGGCTCGTGTAAGACAGCCGTTTATTTTGTCCCTGAATACTGCAGGTCAGGAATTTGGACAGAGCACACTGGGGACAGTTTGGCCCTGCTCCGTGGTACCTGGGCCCGAGCTGGAGAACCTGAAGGCTCGGGGATGGATCATCTGATGTCTGGTTTACTCACGTTGCTGGCAGTTGATGCTGGTATCAGCTGGGGGCCTGGGTTCCTGCCACATCAGCCTCTTTATGTGGACTCTTCACATGGACCAGTGTGGGCTTCCTCTTGGCATGATGGCCGGGTCTCAGGGCCAGCATCTCAAGAGAGGATAAACCAGAAGAAGGAGGCCTTTTCTGGGCTTCCCTGGTGGCTCAGTGGTAAAGATCTGTCTGCCAATGCAGGGGACGTGGCTTCGATCCCTGATCTGAGAAGATCCCACATGCCTTGGAGCAGCTGAGCCCATGCACCACAACTGTTGAGCCTGTGGTCTAGAGCCTGCGTGCTGCAGCAGCTGAAGCGCGTGCATCCTAGAGCCTGTGCTCCCCAACGAGAGAAGCCACCCCCGCGAGAAGCCCACGAGCCGCCACTAGAGAGGAGCCCCCGTGCTTGCCGCAACTAGAGAAAAGCGTGCACAGCAGTGAAGACCCAGCACGGCCAATAAATAAATTTTAAAAGTTGTAAAGAAAGAAGCCTTTTCTAACCACAACATCAGATGTCAAAACCTTTGCCTCTGCTATGGTCTCCCCTGTTCACCCAGATTTGAGAAGAGGGAAGAAAACCCTCATCTCTCAGCAGAGGAGTGTCAGCGTCTGGGGATGTAGCTGCCTTTGGAAAAATGCCATTGACTACAATATAGCTGGACTGATTGGAAGAGACACATCCACTCCTCTTGGCCTTATATGGTTTTGGATAAAACTGTATTAGTAGGCTGACATCAGATTTGGCTTGATGTTCCTCACCTCCTGCCTTCAGATGCCCAAAGTTCCTGTCAGTGGAAAGTGATCTGGAGGCCAGACAGTGGAGATTCCCACCACATATAGGGTGCTCAGCCTTGTCAGGGGATAGCGGGCCCCCAGGGAAGGCGGGCAGATAAACAGCCGTGACCGCTGATGCTGAGGGTGCCAGCCACTCTCCTGAGCACCTTGCATACTCACAGGAACCCCACCACCTCCTAACTTGATAGGCGCTGTTTTTGCCCCCGTTTAACAGATGAGAAAACTGAGCCACAGAGAGGCACCCAGCAGAGCCACATTGCGAACCCTCTGCTGTGTGTCTCTAGGGGGATCGTCACAGCACAGGTGGCCGGTGCTATGGGTCCTGTTTATACTGGGTGCCACCTGGGCCCCTGTTTCCCAGCCCCAGACATGAACCCTTAGTAGGTTAGACCAACTGAGGGGTGTACAGCCCTTTCCAAGTTGCTAAAAGCCAACTTTTACCTACATACGTATGGCTAGGGTCTGCTGTGCTCCAATTCCAGGCAGTCAAGCTTCTGTGTTAGTGTGTGGCGAGGGCTGGGCCCATGCTAATCCCAGTCAGTGATCACACTCCGGGAGGGACTGCCTGGTGTCTGCAAATCGGCAGGTTCCATGGATGTGGGGTGCACGGGTCCCCATAGTGGTGGCCAGGACCTTCTCAGGAAGGGTGATGTCTGATGGCTGCCAGTGCCAGGAGTGCAGAGGGCGGCACAGGCAGTGAGGCTCCCGAAGGCAGAAGCACGAAGGGCATAAGACCCTGCTAAGGGGAAGCGGGCACCTTGTGTTGCTGGGAAGGAAACGTGAGGGGTGTGCAGGAACCAGGCTACCTGTTGGAAGACCTTGAGCTGAGCCGGGGGCCTCGAAGGCCTTTCTGCTGCACGTGGACGGCGGGTCAGATGAGAAGGGGGGCCTGCTGGCTGCAGGGCCGCTGGTGCGTCTCCCTAGATCTTCTTGTCCCCTGACCCCACCTTGGCCCTCTCCCGGCCTCACTCCTTTGCTGGACGCCTGTCCTGTTCCCCTGCCCCGGCCCCTGGTCTGCCTCCTGCGCCTTTCCTCTGTGCGTCCTCCTCCTCTCTGGGCCCCGGCTTCCGGCACGTCCTGGTGCTTCTAGCACCCTGCAGGCCACAGCCTTCATTTGCTGACCCCTCAGAAGCCCTCTGACCAGGAGACCTGTTACGGCGTAGTGCTGTATTTATAGCGCTGACGGCACACTTCTCCTGTGCCCCCGTTGGTGCTGTTGCAGATTTTGTATCTTTGTGGGCGATGCCAAGCTGTGTCCCGCTTCGGAACGCGCTGGCCCAGCTTCCCGAAACGTTTGCGCTGTATTTTGGGCACTTCTCATACGTTCTATTGTAGCTTATTGTGCTGTAGGCTAAGATGCTGCTACGCACTGATGAATGCAGAAGGGTTCTTTCTGTCTCATTCTTGCTGAGAATTTCTCCTGCGATCCTTCTGGAGAATGTTTAATTGTTGCTTGGTCATAAAACTGTGATCTGTAATGCAGAAACAGAAAAGTATATAAAACTAGTAAACAATTATAAGGCCAAAACCCAGAATGTGCACCCTGCCAGCTCTTCAAGCCCCCAGCCTGCCTGTCCAGCTCGCCCCTCACGATCCTGCATTTGGTGGTAATCACGTTCTTGCCTTTCTTTATGGTGAGACCAGCAGCGTCTGAGAACACCATGGTTTAGCTGGGCCTGAGTTTGAATATACAAGTGGAATATCCACTGTGGGTTCCTACATTCCTGAGGTCCGCTCCCCACCCCCGCCACTTCCAGTCCTCCCCACCTCCAGTCTCTGCCTGTGACTGTGGTTCATTCACTTTCGTTGCTGTTTAGAATTCCACCATCTGTTTATCCGTTCTGTTGATCTGAGTGGTTTTCTCTGGACTTTGTTTTCACAGCCTTGGTCATCTATAATTTCCTGAGCCTGTGCTATGAATACCTCGGAGGGGAAAGTTCCATCATGTCAGAGATCAGAGGGAAGCCCATCGAGTGAGTATGAAGTCCCCGGGAGCCCTCCCCACCACCCTGTTTCCTGGGCCTGACATTCTCTGAGCCGTCCTGGCATCAGCCGGTCACACAGACCGTCTCTGCCTGTGACCTTGGCCTACTCTGCCTCTCGTGCACCTCCTGAGCAAGGTCATTCACCGGGACTCTGGGGAGGGCCTGCCTGGCTCTCTCTCCTCTCTCTTGCTGTCCTTTCCTGTTTGCCTGTGTTTTCCCTCTTGCAGCTTTCACATTCGGTGCCTTTCAGGTTGACTTGTTATCCCAAGGGTTCCTGCTGCATTTGCTGTGCCTCTCCCAGGGCTTGGCCTCAGGCTCGAAGACTGCCCGGGATGCGAGCTTGATCCCCGCCCTGCCCCGCTCTACCCCGGCTTGTCCGGGTGTGAAGGAGAGTGAGGGTGGCCTGCCCCTGCCCTGCTTTCCCGAGTCCCAGCTCTCTTTGCTCACCAGCCCTTCTCCGCTCACCTCTTCCAGGTCCAGCTGTATGTATGGCACTTGCTGCCTCTGGGGAAAGACTTACTCCATTGGGTTCCTACGGTTCTGCAAGCAGGTGGGTAGCTCCTACAACTGCGCTGGTCACAAGTTGCAGGCCGGGGACTAAGAGCCTGGGTTTGTGCCCTGAAGCGGCAGCTGCAGGGACCAGGCTACCCCTGGTTGACAGAGCAGCAGAGGCAGGTATCATGCCAGGAGGACCCTGCTTCCGGCCCGCCAGCAGGGTTCCCATTTCCTGCGAGGCACCCACTCCCCGTGCTGTTAGGGATGCGTGAGCACTGGCGGGGTGTCCTCAGGGGAACATTGGCAGGTACCCCAGGGGTGTCTGATGCAGCCCCCAGGCTGGAAGTGGCCCAAGATGCTTGCTCATTTCATCCAAGTTTTGGTGTGTGTGTGAGAATCCAAGGAAATGCATGGCGATTCTAGAATCTCAGTGTGAAAACTTATCAGCTGTGGCTAGAGCCAGGAGGGTTTCTGCGTTGAGGAAAACGNGGTGTCTGATGCAGCCCCCAGGCTGGAAGTGGCCCAAGATGCTTGCTCATTTCATCCAAGTTTTGGTGTGTGTGTGAGAATCCAAGGAAATGCATGGCGATTCTAGAATCTCAGTGTGAAAACTTATCAGCTGTGGCTAGAGCCAGGAGGGTTTCTGCGTTGAGGAAAACGATGGAACAGACCTGCACAGCCTCTGGTTCTTTTCCCCGTTTCCCACTTGGCAAGCAGCCCAGCAGCTCCCAGTTTCCAGATCTGCCCTCCCAGTGGTCTCGAGTAGCCTGGGAGGAGGCAGCATGGTGTTGTGCTCACGTGTCTAGGTCTGGGTCTCTAACCGTCTGAGTTTGAATTCCGGCCTCTCCTCTTGACTGACTGTGTGACTTTGGCTAAATTATGAAACCTCTCTCAGCTTTGGTTTCCTCTTCTCTGAAATGAGCATAATGATCCTTAACCTCAAGGGATGGTCTGAGGAACAGATGAAGGAAAGCCCTTAACACAGCCCTGGCGCTGAGCCTGCCATCCCTTGCTCAGGAGGGCCTCAGGCACCATGCCCCACTGGCAGGACCCTGGCTTCATCTCCACAGGGCCCATCAGCCCATCCAGCATCGAGCAGAATCATCTTGGGAAATGAAACTCACAGCCCAACCCCAGACCTGCTGGAGGCTGGCCTCTCTGCTCTTTCCTGGGTGGGGCCGTGCCCCTTCACAGCCCCACCCACAAAGCCCTGCTTGGACAGCCAGTCTCCAGTTCTTCCAGATCTGCCTTCCCTCGGGTGTTTCTAAATTCAAAACCTCCCCGTGGGACCTGCAGGGAAAGAGTTCACACTGTCCTGGCTTCAGGGTGGGGCCTCTCAGAGCCTTTGTTTACTAGTGCTGGCCCAGCTGTGACTCTCTGAGCTTCTTCTTGGAGGATCAGATTGTGTACGAAGTGTTGACACCAGATCACTAGCTTGGTTGCCTTGTTGGAAATTGCTCCCCAGCCTTGTGGGCCCAGATGTTCCGCTGCTGGACCTGGAGGTGGTGGGGACAGGTAGTCAAAGGCAAGAACTAGAGAAACCTCTCACCCTTTCCCCTTGGAGAGAGGACACCGCGGCTGTGTCCTCAGGGCCACCATCTGGGTCTGAATCTTCTGTCGCTTCAGCCAACCCCCCCATGCCTTAGTTTCCTTATCTGTACCCTGGGGGTGATGACAGAGTGACGTCAAGGGGCTGTCCGGAACACCACATGAACCGAGCCAGGGCAGCACCAGCACTTATTTGGGACATGCTGCTGACCCTCCCCAAAGGTGCTGATCCTACTTCCTCGAGAGGGTGGGGGGCAGCAGGGTTTGTGGGCATCACGCATCTAACCCCATCATGCACACCTCTCCTCTTGGCAGCCCTGCAGCGCAGCTCACCCTGGGCTCCCCTGCAAACCTCACTTGAGCCCCTCTCAGATCAGAAACTTAGGGTTCCACAGGTTACTTTCCCTGCTCTGAGGTCCTTGCCCCATTTGGAACCACCCCAGCTTAGCCTTTGAAAGCTAATCCCACCTTCCCAAGCAGGACCTTGTGGCAGACATTTATTGGGTTTCTAGAGAGTGGTAAAGTGAAAGTCGCTCGGTCATATCCAACTCTTTGCAACCCCGTGGACTGTACAGTCCATGGAATTCTCTGGCCAGAATACTGGAGTGGGTAGCCTTTGCCTTCTGCAGGGGATCGTCCCAACCCAGGGATCGAACCAGGTCTCCCACATTGCAGGTGGATTCTTTACCAACTGAGCCACCAGGAAAGCCCAAGAATACTGGAGTGGGTAGCCTATCCCTTCTCCAGGGGACCTTCCTGATCCACAAGTCGAACCCAGGTCTCCTGCATTGCAGGCGGATTCTTTACCAACTGAGGCACCAGGGAANGATTCTTTACCAACTGAGCCACCAGGAAAGCCCAAGAATACTGGAGTGGGTAGCCTATCCCTTCTCCAGGGGACCTTCCTGATCCACAAGTCGAACCCAGGTCTCCTGCATTGCAGGCGGATTCTTTACCAACTGAGGCACCAGGGAACCCCCGAGAGAGTGGTGCTTCTCTTGATTACACGGGCTCTGCAGTTCCTCTTGGCATTTACTGGGGCCTCTGGAGGGACTTTGGAAGCTTGACTGAGGGCTTCTTTCAGTGGCAGAGGCCTCTGCTGAGTGCTCAGAGGCGGGAGACCTCCAAGGGCAGCCTGTGTGGTCTTGTGCTCCAGTCCCTGCACAGCGACCCTGCCACAGGGGGCTGGTCACAGCCATCCTTCACGCACAGCCACTCAGGCTGAGTGACTGCCCCCTCGAGCTCCCACAGCGGGTGCTTGATGAGGCCAGAATTCAGACTCATGTCGGGAATCCGGGCCTTTCCTGGGCTTTGGGTTACTTCCTATTTTGGGGCCATCCCCATTGTCAGTAAAACCCAGCTCAACATAAATCCTAGACCCAGGCCCAGAGTGTGGGGCAGAGGGCCAGACCTGGGGTGGATGAGGAGGCCCTCACCCACCCAGAGTGGGAGGCCTGCTCCCCACTGCCACCCGCACACCAGCACTTAACCCCTCGCCCTTGTCTGCTGTCTGCCCCTGGGCTGAGCTCATGCCCCTGGCTGCCCCCTCTGCCAGTCCTCCCGTCTCTAGCATGTCCAGTGGTCTCTCCTGTGGAATCTCTGTCTCTGTGTCTCCTCCATTCTTCCTTCACACCCTCCTGTCTTCGCACGCAGCCTCGTCGCCTTATTACTGTCTCACGTCTTCTGCAGACAGCAGTTCCCCCGGGGGCAGGACAGTGGGCCTCTCCCATCCCCTGGCTTCTGGCACCAGCCCAGCTGGCCAGAGGAGGTGCTTCTTCCGTGGTCCGTGTGCTCAGCCTTGACTCTTGCCTTCTCCCCAACAGGCCACCCTGCAGTTCTGCGTGGTGAAGCCGCTCATGGCTGTCAGCACCGTGGTCCTCCAGGCGTTCGGCAAGTACCGGGATGGTGACTTTGAGTAAGTGGCGGGTCCCCTCTTCCGAAGTGCGTGTGGGGAGGAGTGGGCAGCTGTGCCCAGAGGCTCAGGCTCTGGCCGAGGGAAGCAGTGGCCGCAGACTGGCCCCACGCCTGTGTCTATTGTCCGAGTGGAGGGCAAGCCTGAGCCCGTCTGTCCTCACGCCTCTCTGCACCCCTGAGTAGCCAGGGCCGGAGCCTGGCAGTGGTGCCATCACACTGCCACCTCTGACAGAGCAGCACCTGTCACCTTCAGGCGACAGAGTGGGGCCCCTGGGGGGAAGGGGGCAAGAAGGGACAGTGAGCATTCCCAGGGAGGGGACGAGAGAGCCAGAGCCCTGAGATCCCCAGCTCGAGTCTCTTCTGCATGGGTTGACACACACACCCCACTTGGGGGTTTAGTGAACATGACTGTGAGTCTAGGCCCTGAGCTTGCGCACACACTCCCTGTAACCCTGCACGACAGTCCCCAGGGGTCGGTGGGCAAACAGAGGCTCGTAGGGAATGTAACGTGGCTCAAGTGAAAAGAGCCAAGCCAGGTTCTGTCCCTTGGACCATCAGGCTGAGGCCCTGCCCCCGAGGCCGCCTGGAGTCCTCTGCCAGGAGCGTGGGCAATGGAGCTGCAGGTGGCAAGGCTCACCGGTGCCCTGCCCACTTCTGTCAGTGGCTTGGGCAGCACTGCTCAGGGAGCCTTCTGAGCAGGGGCATGTGGGCAGGGCAAAGGGGGAAGGAGGCCCCTTGTCGCTCAGAAGGGTCTGCTGAAGCCCGAGAATGTCCCCGGTCCCGCAGCGTCACCAGCGGCTACCTCTACGTGACCATCATCTACAACATCTCCGTCAGCCTGGCCCTCTACGCCCTCTTCCTCTTCTACTTTGCCACCCGCGAGCTGCTCAGCCCTTACAGCCCTGTCCTCAAGTTCTTCATGGTCAAGTCTGTCATCTTTCTTTCCTTCTGGCAAGGTGAGCCTCCTCCCGGCCCCTGCGAGGCCAGTCTGTGCCTCCCTGTCCCCTTAGCCTCGTCCTCTGCCTCTTGCTCACCATCCCCAGTGCCCCGAAGGCCTGGGCCACCAGGTTGCCATGGGTGATCCTGGCTGCAGCTCAAAGGGACCTCTGTCCACTGAGCACCTGTGGGGCATGAAGTCTGGGCCCCCAGGGCCTTTCACTGGAGCAAGGAGCTTTGGCGGGATTGCTTCCTGGACAGGGGGATATCAGGGTCAGTGTCCAGCCAGGACCTGGGGGGTTGTTTCCTCAAGGCTCTGGCTTGTGTCAGCACTCCCACCCAATAGGAGAAGCTGTGCACCCTGCTTTCATCCTCCCGGGGGAGTGTGGCACTGGGGCGCTATGTGGAGGGAAAAGGAGAAGGGGATCCAGTCTTGGGCTCGACGCCCATGGCGCCCCTTCCACAACTCCCCTTCCAGGCATGCTCCTGGCCATCCTGGAGAAGTGCGGGGCCATCCCTAAGATCCACTCAGCCCGCGTGTCGGTGGGCGAGGGCACCGTGGCTGCTGGCTACCAGGACTTCATTATCTGCGTGGAGATGTTCTTTGCAGCTCTGGCCCTGCGGCATGCCTTCACCTACAAGGTCTATGCTGACAAGAGGCTGGACGCACAAGGTATGAGCCAGGATCCTAGAGTCGACCCCGACCCCCCACCAGCCAGAAGAGTGCTTCCCGGCCCTGCCCCTCGGCCCCTCCTGCCTCCCAGGGTCCTTCTGGTATTGATGGATCAAGAGGTCAGGAAGGGACCCTCGGTTTAGGAAAGGGGCCACAGAGGTCCAGGCACCCCTGCCCCCAGTTACAAGGTGTCGATGGGGGTGGGGACTGGTCCTAGAAGTCGGTGGGGGTGAGGACTGGTCCAAGAGACCCGTGGTCTCTTGCAGCAGGTCTGGAGTATGGAGACCCTGAGATGATAAAGCACAATATCCCCATGGGAAGGCCAGGACAGAGACCCTGGGATAAACTGGTTCCTAAGGTTCCTAATTTCGAACAGCGTTATCCATTTCGTCCTATAATTTCCTTGTTTCTGAAGCTTTTTTTTTTAACCTGATTACTTCTAAGAAACAGACTTGGATGGTAATAGCTTTTAACAGCTTTCTTTTTACACCTGCTAATCTTTGCTTTGTTAGAACAGCGGTTGGCTCCCCCAGTTGTGTATTAAGGTGCCCTGGAGACGTTCACCCTCAGAGGTTCTGCAGTAGTTGTCCTTGGGTTGGGCCCGGCAGGATGTGCCGACAGCTCCCCAGGCAATTCTAACGTGCTCTCAGGAAAAGCAGGGGCTGGGGGCTGCCTCTGGCTGCTGCTGGGCAGAGGGGGGAGGCTTGGGATGAGGAAGAAGAGGCTGGCANCACCCTCAGAGGTTCTGCAGTAGTTGTCCTTGGGTTGGGCCCGGCAGGATGTGCCGACAGCTCCCCAGGCAATTCTAACGTGCTCTCAGGAAAAGCAGGGGCTGGGGGCTGCCTCTGGCTGCTGCTGGGCAGAGGGGGGAGGCTTGGGATGAGGAAGAAGAGGCTTGCAATGCCTGAACCAACTCGCCCCTCGAGGAGGCAGGAGGGTCTGGGGAGGAGGAAGTCTCCTGGTCTAACACATCTACCCACAGGGTTGGTTGCCGCAGCTCCTTGCATGTGTGGCTGAAGGCCCAGGTCCCAGTTGCCTAGGCCCACCACCCGTGCCCACCTTGGGCTCACTGGGCATGCTGAGCTGAGTGTAGAAACACTGGCCTGGCCTTTGCAGGGCTCCTCAGGGGCCCCCCTCCCACCTTACTTGTCGCGCTTTCCCTGGTTGAGAAGGGGCCTTAAAAACCCGCGCTGCTGCAGGTGTGTGGATTGAGTCACCTCCAGGCCTCTCAGCTCCTGCACACCTGACCGCGTTCACCCAACACACTTGCCGCCTGGGCATTCTCCATCTTTTTTTCTGGTTTGGATTCTACACTTAGTGCCAGAGGGGCTGTGCAGGCCAGGGCTCACTGCTGCTAGCTGGCATCCCATCCACTTTCCACCAGTTGGAAGAGATGTGGCCAGCACCCTCCCAGTGTCGAGGGCAATGTCCCTGGGACCTGGTCACCCTGGTGCCTGGAGCCTGAGGCCGTGGCTGAGAACCCTTTCTAGACCATTAAGGTCTAACATGGTTTAAGGCCCTGCTTCTGTGGCCCTCCCCACAGAGGCTCTCCGCGGTCACCTGGGCTCTCTTCTCGCCCATTTCCCCAAGACACATCCACCCCCAGCCAGAAACAGCGTGGCCAGGCATCCAGCTCTAGCAAGGACCTCAGCCCAGCCTGGGGAAGCTGCCTCACGCCCTCGCCCATCACTGTGCAGGTCCTAGGCCGGTTGTCACCTGTTAACCACAGCGCCTGGCCTCTCTCAGCCCCCATCAGAGTTGGGTACAAAACCAGCTCTGTGGTGTGGTCTATACCTGTCAAACACCCTCTCCTCCACACCCCATCTATGAAGTGTTGCAAGGATGGCAATACACATAACATAGGCTCAAGATTTCTAGCCAAGCTTGAAGAGAAGTGCGCTGTGGGGGGTCATTCCTCAGGTGCAGAGGTTGAACTCCGACCAGCATTCTGGGTGTCCACTCTTTGTCCCCCAGCAGAAGAAAGTCTGAGCCCTGAAGGAGGAGTCTCCTAGATGGACGGAACTGCCCCTCGCCCAGGCCTGGAGGGGCAGTGGGGCCACCTGAGTGCCAGCTGGGGTTGGGGCAGGACCTGGGGCGGGGCGGGCAGCATACGCGGCGAGGTGCCAGCCTCGGTGATGGGCATGAGGTGTTCACTCAGCTGTCTCTTGTCTTCTGTTTCTCTGGCTCCCCTCCCTCTTCCCCTGCCCTGCTTTTGCCCCGGGTTTGGCCTCGGGCAGTGCCGACATACGGCCCTTACGGTAGGTTCCACTCTCAGTCTGTACGTCTGTCCTGCACGCCACTCCTGTCACCAGCATGAGTCTCTCCCTAGCTCCTTCTCTGTGTCCCCGTCTCTTCCCGCACAAGCACCCCTGGGGCGCGGAGAGCGCCTGCCGAGGGCTGCCCTCCGTAGAGCTTGCCTGCTTCATCCTCTCTCTCAGTGTTCTGAAACACACCCTGTACATTCTGAGGGCGGAGTGCTCGTTGATGGGGAGTTGGGGCATTTGGTTCTGTTCTGTGGCAAAGAACGCCAAGGGGGAAAGGGCACGCGAATTTGGGTATGAAGACTGGGGCCAGAGTGGGGCTCTCCCCTTACGTCTCAGCTGGGGGCCTGGGCCATCTCTGCCCCCGCTCCCTCCCTGAGCCCTTGAGGACAGTATGTTAGGGAATTAGGAGGAAGAAATAAAGAACCGCCTGCCAGTGCAGGAGATGTAAGAGATGCCGATTCGATCCCTGGGTCAGGAAGATCCCTTGGAGAAGGAGATGGCCACCACTCCAGTACTCTTGCCTGGGAAATCCCATGGACAGAGGAGCTCGGCGGGCTCCAGTCCACGGGGTCACGAGAGTCGGACACGACTGAGCGATCAAGCACCTCAAGGCAGGGCCCCCGCTGGAGCCAGGAGTCTGCTCTGC
>SJYA01010593.1:0-13142 GCA_006410615.1 Neotragus moschatus
CTGGAAGTGGATTCTCACCCAGAGCCTTCAGTGAGGGATGCAGTCCTACGCACACCTTGATTTTAGCTTTGTGAGACACCAACCAGGGGACCCAGTGTAGTTCACCTGGAACCACGCGATAGTAAATTTGTGTTGTTTTAACAACACAATGGCAGCCATAGGAAACCAACCAAGAGTCCCACTTCCGAATTCGAGAGAGGACCCCTTCACCATGGTGTCATCCCATTCTGACCCTCCCGTCTCATCTGTCCGGGGGAGGGGCGGCTCTTACGGAATGGAGTGATAACGCAGAGGAAAGCCCCGTCTGCACCTCACGTGCTACCTTTGTTATTGTTCAGTCACTCAGAACGAAACTTTCTTTGAGCTGCCAGTTGTTGTTCAGTTCCTAAGCTGTGTCTGACTCGTTGCAACCCCATGGACTATAGCACCAGGCTTCCCTGCCCTTTACCATCTTCTGGAGTTTGCACAAACTCATGTCCATGGAGTCAGTGATGCTATCTAACCATCTCATCCTCTGCGACCCCCTTTTCCTCCTGCCTTCAATCTTTCCTAGCATCAAGGACTTTTCCAATGAGTTGTCTGCATCAGGTGGACAAAGTATTGGAGCTTCAGCATCAGTCCTTCCGATGATTATTCAGATTTGATTTCCTTTAGGATTGATTAGTTTGATCTTGCAGTCTAAGGGACTCTCAGGCGTCTTCTCCAACACCACAATTTGAAAGCATCAATTCCTTGGCTCAGCCTTCTTTATGGTCCAACTCTCACATCCATACATGACTAATGGAAAAATCATAGCTTTGACTATACAGACCTTAGTTGGCAAAGTAATGTCTCTGCTTTTTAATACACTGTCTAGGTTTATCAAGTTTTTCTTCCAAGGAGCAAGCATCATTTTAATTTTATGGCTACAGTCACCATCTGCAGTGATTTTGGAGCCCAAGAAAAGAAAGTCTGTCACTGTTTCCATTGTTTCCCCATCTATATTCCATGAAGTGATGGGACCAGATGCCATGATCTTAGTTTTCTGAATGTTGAATTCTAAGCCAGCTTTTTCACTCTCTCCTTTCACGTTCATCAAGGGGCTCTTTAGTTCCTCTTTGCTTTCTGCCATAAGGGTGGTGTCATCTGCATATCTGAGGCTATTGATTTTTCTCCCGGCAATCTTGATTCCAGTTTGTGCTTCATCCACCACGACATTTCACATAAGTAAACATGCTACCTTGGAATGTTATAAGATCATTTCCCCCGAGTTTGTCATCTTTCTCCCCTCCCCTTCTCCAGACAGTATTTTCCTGTGTTTCCTTCGGGTTATTTTTCTAATGCATTTTATTCACACATTCAAGATGTGCAAGTCTGTATCCTGCCTTGCTGCCTCACACGAAATATTCTCACATCACTGAAGCTTTTGCATAAACCTCGCTTTTAATGGCTGCCTCGTAGTTCATCTGATGGATGTACTGTAGTTTACTTGTCCATTCTCCATTCCTTGGACTTCAATGTATTTCCTTTCCTCTCCTCCCCAGCTATGGATAATTTAGCTTTTTACCTAAAGAGCCCCCAGCATTTTATATGAAATCCTTATCACAGATTCCCAGAAGGGGAATTACTAGGCCAAAAGGCACAACATTTTCCAAGGCTCTTGATATAAATGCCAAATCACCTCCAGTGTCTGGGCACCATCTAGGCAGCTTAATTTCGCCCCCTGAGAGTGAGTGGGCCGCCTCTCCTCTTTCTGCCTCCTCCACCGCGCCCCGCGGGGCTGGGAGCACGGCAGGCGCGCCATCAGCTCCGGCAGCTTCTCCGTGCTCCCTCTCATCCTCAGGCCTCATGACATCTGACCTGCAGACGGAAAGGGAAGGGGTTGGGAAGCCGAGTATCACTCGCCCCATTTTGGAGACTCCTCCAGCCGTTAACCCTTGTTGGAAACACGAATCCCGGGCTCTGCCTTCAGCTGTGCACCCAGCTCTGCGTCTTGTTGCTGTTAGCAATGTGCCTTCAGCCACTTTCTCTGAGCTTTCTCTGAGCTGCTATTCTGTTGGGCTGGTAGGAAATCCGTCTTGCTCAGCCTTGGGCTTTTTCTCACTTGGTTCTGTAAACTGGCTTGGGAGGGGCGTCTCAGACAGCAGCAGTGGGAGCTGTGTCTGGAGGGGGAGCTCCTGATTACTGGGTGCCGTGGGAGAGATGCCTCCTTTGGTCTGGAAGCGCTGCAGCCTCCGGAGATGGAGTTCTTGGCTGGGCCCTGCTTCTCTGGGGTCCTGCCGTGCCCTTAGAAGGGGCAGGGACTGCCGCTGTGCAGGGCTCTCAAGCCCCAGGGTGTTTTCTGTCTCTAGTTTTGCAGATTCTTTTTTTTCTCTCCTTGCCATCTGTTTAGCCTGTCCAGGCTGCTGTAACAGAGTGCCATAACTGGGTGCCTTAAATAACAGTTATTTCCCACAGTTCTCAAGGCTGCAGAGTCAAGTTCAAGGCACCAGCAGATCCAGCGTCTGGTGAGAGCCCGCTTTCTGGTTCACAGATGGCCATCTTCTCACGTGTCCACGGGGGGGTGAAGGAGCAACAGGGCTCTTTGGGGCACTAGTCCTGGCACCAGTGGTAAGGAACCCGCCTGCCAGCGCAGGGGGCGTAAGAGACCCGAATGCGATCCCTGGGTCAGGAAGAGCCCCTGCAGGAGGGCATGGCCACCCTCTCCGGTATTCTTGTCTGGAGAATCCCGTGGACAGAGGAGCCTGGCGGGCGACAGTCCAGGGGGTCGCAAAAGGGTCTGACCTGACTGAATCAACTTTGCATAGCAATCCTGTTCCCCAGGGCTCCACCCTCATAACCTGATCACGCCCCTGGCCCCGCCTCCTAACGCCATCACATTGGGGATTAGGATTTTAACATGAATTTTGGTGAGGGACACAAACATTCAGACCCTGGAAACCCGTCACCCTTTCTCTGCTGCTAGAGGACATCCGGCACTCCCCTGCTGTGTTACCTTGTTAAAGGCAGAAAGAGACTTTGGTTTGAGGCTTCTTGTTCCACCCTGCAACCCACCAGCCCCAGGGCAGGAAGCACAGATAGGCTCCCGTGCCCTCTAGGAATAGGACCCCCAAAAGGGAGGAAGGAAAAAATTAATTTTTCAAGACAAATTACTCTGTCGTTCTCAGAAAATGCTCTGAGAAGTCCTGCAGCACAGAAACTTAGAAACTTGTCTACCCTCTTTCAACCCAGTTTTTCCAAACTTGTTTTACCACATTTCTTAACCTTTCACAGTTTTCTTCACAGTCGTGTCAGACGCACTGGGAAGCACTGGTGTGACGCGATCCGTGCATGGCTGGCCGCTGAAGAATCCGGTGCGTGGCGGGTCATTTTGCTGCACGCTCACCACTCCTCAGCTGACCCCTGGGTGAGGAAGGACTTACATGCTTGTCATCTGGGAGACTTTCCTGGGCACGGCGAAGTCAGTCAAGCTCCTTTTCAGGAAAGCCGTGCTTTTGTTCTCTCAAGGACTCACAGTTTGAAGGCATCCCGTCTAAATTCTTTTCACAAAGCAAAGGGTCCAGGGGATCATTTGTGTGTCTGGACCTCACGTTTCAGCCTTTGGATCAGCCCGGCCTGTGAGTGGCCCAGAGGACCTGAGAACCCAGCGCAGACTCAGGGACCTGACCTCGCCGCGCCTCGGAGCCCAGGTCCTCTCTCTGAAACCCTGAGTCTCACGGCCTTCCTGGCACGGGGGGCGTCAGTCTGCAGGGCTGGGCAGCTGCTCTCAAGATGTGAGCTGTTGATAGTGTTCTAGGAGACAGTCCAGGCCAGATAGAGAATATCCTGTCTGAGGCTGAGAGTGGCTGTCACAGTGGAGAGGAGGGAAGAGGAACAGAATTTACTGAGACTATTCCGAGCCAGACAACGAGCTAGGTGTTTATTTTAAAACTCTGTTTACTCTTTAAATAAGTAATATGTGCCCAGGGCACAAAATTCATGCAGAAATGTGAACACGAAGCATCCCTCTTCCATGTCAAAGTCCAGCTCACCCATTTACGTGTCCTTGTGCCCCGCTAATGACATCCTGGAAACAAACGAACAAATGTGCAAATAAGGGGAACAGAAAATTAGCTCGCTACACATACCGTCCTGCCTCTTGACCGTTTTGCTTGAAGATGGTTCTGTGTCCGTTCCTATAGGGCTGACCTACATGCCGAGTAAATTTCACTGGGTGGAGGCATCATGCTTTATTTAATTGATCCCCTTGGAATAGAATTTTAAATGGCTTTTTCATCCTTTTATATTCAGTCAGGTCGTTCTCCACTCAGGGTGACTGTGCAGTGGAAAGAGAAATTTGGCCATGTTTGGAGGGATTCGGGGTGGTTAGAACCGGTGGGGGTGATGCTCCTGGCTTTTTGTGGGTGGAGGCTGGGGATATTGGCAAACGTCCTGTGATGCATGGATGGTCCCACCTGAGAGAACGATGCAGCCCACAATGTCAGCCGTGCCATGGCTGAGAAGTACCGTGCTGGACGATCCCTCTAGCCTGTGGGTTGGGGGTGGGGAATCCGGAGAGGGTGAAAGGTCAAGTCCAAAGTCACAAGACTGGAGCAAGTGCTCGTGATACGAGAATGCTTCCCTTTCCTGGAGGAGGAGGCGAAAGCTCCCGGCATGCACGCCCCTCGGAGTCTAGAGGAGGGGTGTCTGGACCGCTGCGAGGCCGGAGGGCTCCTCTTGTCTCTCAACCACTTATTTTTCCCTCGATGCTGCCTGGGAACCCCAGAGAAATGGGTAGATGATGCGGTTATCCTCAACGAACCAAACAGTCATTAAACAGAATCTTGGAGCTTTTAATTACCAGCGTATTAGCATATTGCAAATGGGGACTCGTCATTTCGCATAACGTACGTAGCAGAGGCCTCGGGAAGAAAGGCCTATTTTCACCCCGAATTAAGAGAATATTATGGCAGAGAGAATTAATTGCACTCCAGTGTATCTTCATGAGGGAGATAATTGGATAGAGATTGTTTCTTCCCTCCCACATCACAATATTTGCAGGCAGATGGCACTGTTCGGGCGGAGACAGTGGGGTATCAACACCGCTGTTTCCTCCCTCAGAAGCATTTAATACATTCATTGGCCTCCTCCTTGCAGGGTATTATTGTGATTATTTACATCTGTGCAGCCCTCTGTAGTTTTCAAACACATCCATGAGCACTAACACGTGGCCTCTTATGGGACGGCCAGGATACTATTTTCCCCTTTTGATGGGTGATAGCTTGGAGGGACCAGAGTGACTTGCCGAAAGCCAGCAGCTCCAAATAGGTGCAGCTGGGATCTGAACACGGGGCCCGCCACAGAAAGGCCACCTAACGGAGGTGGGGTCAAGTTCCAGACCTCATGCTGCCCAAGATTCACACCTTCCCTTGGAATCCCAGGCTCAGCTGCCAAGTTAGAGCCTTTCCTTGAGATGAACTCTCCCAGGGGACTATCCTGGGTGATGGGGATTCTAGTCCACCCAGAATCCTTTGCTCTTACTTTGATAACCGGACCTCACTCTCCTTGACAGGGGAACTACCTGTTCTTTGCTCTCAGGCTCTGCAGTTCAAGAGGGGTTGGCTCCAGGGCGGTCCAGGTTGAGGATGGCAGCAGAGGCTGGGTTCTGGCTTTCTGGACTGCGAGGTTGGTCCCAGCCACAGCTGGGGCAGCCTCTGTTGAGGGGCATGCATGGCAAGGAGGGCTCAGCTTGATCCCTGGGGTGGAATGACCATACTGGTCATCCTTTGGAATTTGCAGTGTAGAGGGGATGAGGGACCAAGTCCGTAGTCTACCCCCGTCTCTACACTAGATCCAAGCCCTGTCCCTGGAGACAGTCACCACTCTCTGTTCTGGGCCTAACAGAAGCAGAAGATATCTAAGAAGAGGTGGCAAGAATGCACAGAAGAACTGTACAAAAAAGACCTTCACGACGTGGATAAGCACGATGGTGTGATCGCTCACCTAGGCCAGACATCTCGGAGGGTGAAGTCAAGTGGCCTTAGGAAGCATGACTATGAACAAAGCTAGTGGAGGTGATGGAGTTCCAGTTGAGCTATTTCAAATCCTAAAAGATGATGCTGTGAAAGTGCTGCACTCAATATGCCAGCAAATCTGGAAAACCCAGCAGTGGCCACAGGACTGGAAAAGGTCAGTTACACTTCCAATCTCAAAGAAAGGCAATGCCAAAGAATGCTCAAACTACCACACAGTTGCACTCATTTCACATGCTAGCAAGGACATGGTCAAAATCTTTCAAGCCAGCCTTCATCAGTACCTGAACCAAAAACTTCCAGATGTTCAAGTTGGATTTAGAAAAGGCAGAGGAAACAGAGATCAAATTGCTAGCATCAGTTGGATCATAAAAAAAAGCAAGCGCATTCCCAGAAAAACATCTACTTCTGCTTTATTGACTACACCAAAGCCTTTGACTGTGTGGATCACAACAAACTGGAAAATTCTTAAAGAGATGGGAATACCAGACCACCTGACCTGCCTCCTGAGAAATCTGTATGCAAGTCAAGAAGCAACAGTTAGAACTGGACATGGAACAACAGACTGGTTCCAAATTGGGAAAGGAGTATGTCAAGGCTGTATATTGTCACCCTGCTTATTTAACGTCTATGCAGAGTGACATCATGCAGAATGCCAGGCTGGATGAAGCACAAGCTGGAATCAAGATTGCCGGGAGAAATATCAATAACATCAGATACGCAGATGATACCACCCTTATGGCAGAAAGTGAGGAGGAACTAAAGAGCCTCTTCATGAAGGTGAAATAGGAAAGTGAAAAAGCTGGCTTAAAACTCAACTTTCAAAAGACAAATATCATGGTATCCAGTCCCATCACTTCATGGCAAATAGACGGGGAAACAATGGAAACAGTAACAGACTTTCTTTTCTTGGTTTCCAAAATCACTGCAGATGGTGACTGCAGCCATGAAATTAAAAGACGCTTGCTCCTTATAAGAAAAGCTATGACAAACCTAGACAATGTATTAAAAAGCAGAGAGATCACTTTGCTGACAAAGGTCTGTTTAGTCAAAGCTATGGTTTTTCCAATAGTCATGTGTGGATGTGAGAGCTGGACCATAAAAAAGGCTGAGCACCAGAGAATTGATGCTTTTGAATTGTGGTGGTGGAGAAGACTCCTTGGACTACAAGGAGATCAAACCAGTCAATCCTAAAGGAAATCAACCCTGAATATCCATTGGAAGGACTGATGCTGAAGCTGAAACCCCTACACTTTGGCCACCTCATGCAAAGTGCCAACTCACTGGAAAAGATCTTGGTGCTGGGAAAAATAGAAGACAGGAAGAGAAGGGGAAGACAGAGGGCGAGATGGTTCTATGGCATCACCGATTCAATGGGCATGAGTGGGCATGCTCCAGGAGAGGGTGAGGGACAGGGAAGCCTGGCATGCTGCAGTCCAGGGGATCACAGAGAGTCAGACACAACTGACAACTGAACAACAACAACAACAACAACGTGAATCTGCTTCCAACCGGCCATGAAGATGAGAAGGGAGAGCCTGGACCACAGCATCAGTGGTTTGGACTACTACTCTGCACATGGACCAGAAAAGTATGTGGGGCCTTAAACTCACCTTCTCTATGTATATCAAATGATGACCTGATTTTCTGTCTCTTTGCTTATAGCAATAAACGGCTTAAATCAAAATTAATAACTTAGATTGATCATGAAAAAGAAAAGGTTAACCAGACCCTTGGTGCCAAGAGTGGACAATGTGACCAGCGAGAATGCTCATTTCCCTGGTCACAGATCGATTTAGGGATTGGCATGTGACCCAGTAGGCCAATCAGAGCTAACTCTGAGATATTTTAGGGAGTTAGTGAAAAAAAGAGATGATCTTTCTGCTCTGGTAGCTCAGCTGATACTAAGCACACCTGGGACCATAGAGGCCATTGTGTAAGGACACAGGCCATGCCTTCTGAGAGTGAAGCCAACAAGAGGACGCCAGGGACCAGACGTGGTCTGATTGGTTATATTGTGAGCGCCTGCATCCATCTACGCCTGAAGGTGGAAAGTTTGCATTGAGTTTCAGTCACTTGCAATCAAAGAAGCCCTGAGTAATCCAGGGTCCTGTGGCTGCCCCAAGCAGTTAAGCTTTTCTCAAGTCCTCCCCTTTCGGTACATGAGAAGTGCTGACATTTGTCTGAATTCTGTTAATGGGCTGACAAGTTCTTTTCGTAGACAGCTAAAAAACAGATACCTTCAAGGGAGGAGGGATGGAGGGAAAGGGGAAAGACAAAAAAAGCCCCCCAATTGTCCATGCTGAATCTCTCCCAGCCTGGCTGAGACACCATCTTACATTTGATTAGGCTTTTTTCTCCATTTACTTTCCAAGACCGTCTTTGAAACTGGCTATTTTCAAGAGGAAATGACCTGGATTATTTTTTCATGATGGCTGCCCTTTTGTAACCTGGCAGATGTTTAATTAAAAATTTTATTACCTCCTAAAGTTAACATAGAAATTCACCTGTTATGGCAGCATAAAGCCCCATCTTTGAAACGCTCCTTTCCTACCCTAGTCAGGAAAACTATGATTAGCCAAATCCCAATGTGTCCTCCCCCAGCCTCTCTAGATAGTGCTGGTGGCGTTTTCACAGCCCTGAACTTCAGCTTAGACACAACCCCCCTTGTGACAGTTCCCTTGAATGCCCCACGTGTGTCTGTTTTGGTTTCATTTTCGCTGCCCTGAGCCCTGTCTTAGCATCAGTGCTCTGACTTGTTCACCTGTCCCTCTTCCTCTCCACGCTCCTTGCGGGCAGTGATTCTACCTCCTTCATTCTAGAGTGTATCAGTGTTTTTATCTGCATTTTATTCATTGGCTATCTCCCCTCAGCTTAGTACCTGGTACCTAGTATGTGCTCAGTGAATACTCACTGAATGTATTTCTGCATTGCTCATCCTTTACACCGGGCTTAGCAGAGAAAGGCAGGACTGTATGAAGGAAAGTTGCTCCCAGTGTTCCTAAAACCACATTCTCTGAGACTCGACCGTGATGGGCTTGTCTCCATGCTTCCATCCAATCAGACACTAGCTGCATTTTTTTCCCATTGATTCTTTTCATGTATCCCCCAGACCCTGGGGGTTGATGTTTTTGCTGGGTCAGGTATAAATGGATGAATAGATTCCTAATATTCTACATGAGCACATTCAGTCTTCACAGCACTGTAAGGAAGGCACGTTGGTCCCATTTTACAAACCGGGGACTCTAAGACTCTGAGAAACAAAAGAGCCAGAGATCACCAGGTTTAAGTGGGGGAAGTTGGATGAGCCCTTTTTCTCCACTTGTCTTACACATGCATCTTAACCACCAGACGGTGGGCTCTCGAGAAGCAGCCGCTGAAACCTCACTACACGTGTTGCTCCGCCTTTTCTGCCTGCAGAGGGACCCGGTCATCTCGTCTTTGCTGGGAGGAAGAAACCTCTCTGTGTTTCCTGATGGACCTGATTCTGAACCTTGTGGGCCCCTAGCAAGCAACATCAGCTATTCTTGACTTCAGGATGGACAGAGTAGCTGATGCCAAAGAGACAGGGAGCTTGTCACACTGCCTAGAACAAAGCCCCTTTCCACAGAGCTAACGTGAGTGGGACATGCTGGGATTGCACACACATAGCTTTACATGGCGGTGCTAAATAATTCAGAGAGGAAGCTGGCAGCTCAGTGCCTTTTAATAGTAAATAATTCAGGGGCTCCTTTCATTCCCTCCACGTGAGGATCGGTCTGTCTGCCTGCTGTGGAGAGAGAAGCAGGAGTTGGAGAGTGAAGAATCCAAGGGCCATGATAACGAGAACCTTCTCCCCCATGTGTGTTTACAGAAAAAATTTGCACTTGCCCCCCTTTTCAAAAAATTGTTGATGGCTGTGTTGGGACCTCATTTTTGCATGCAGGCTTTCTCTAGTTGTGGTGGACTCTGCTGCTGTGGAGCGTGGGCTCTAGGCACCTGGGTTCCGGTAGTGGTGGCCCGGGAGCTCAGTAGCTGCGACTCGTGAGCTCTGGGTGAGCACTCAGTGGTTATGGAGCACAGGCTAACTTTGCTCTGTGCCATATGGGATCACCCCAGACCAGGGGTCAAACCCATGTCCCCTGCACTGACAGGTGGATTCTTAACTTTTGGGCGAAGTCTCTGCACTTGCCCTTTGATTTAGGGGCAGAGAAGTTCAGGCTTTCAGCAGGCTGACTCTTGCAACAAGTTTTCAAAAGCAAGGGAAACAAGAAAAAACGTTTTCCCCAGACATTGACTCTGATTAAAGACTGGCAAGTGTGCCATTGTGCATGCGTTAGTCATCGATTTAAGTCTCTCTCAGCCAACTGTTCAAAGTGAGTTAGAAGGTTGAGGGCTCTGGGCGTCTTGAGCAGAACAGTGTCCTGGTATATAACTCAGAGTCCGGGTTCTACCTTACTAGCTCTGCACCCCTGGGCCAGTGATGAAGCTTTCGTATGCCTCGGTTCCTGCATCCTAATAGTGAGGTCCATAATAGTAACCCCCTCCCCCATAGCACTATCATAAGGACCGAATAGGAATATGTGTGTGACTAGTTTAGCTTACATCATGGATGGACCTGGAGGCTGTTGTGTGTGTGTGTGTGTTTGTGTGTTAGTTGCTCAGTCATGTCCAACTCTTTGTGAGCCCATGGACTGTAGCCCTCCAGGCTCCTCTGTCCATGGGGATTCTCCAGGCAAGAACACCGGAGTGGGTTGCCACTGCCTTCTCCAGGGGATCTTCCAGACCCAGGGATTGAGCCCAGGTCCCCCACATTGCAAGTGGATTCTTTACCATCTGAGCCACGAGGGAAGCCCAGAGAGTATTATCCTTGGTGAAATAAATCAAAGACAAAGAGTGTATGTTTTCACTTATATGTGGAATCTAAAAAATAAAACAAATAGCAAAAAAGAAACAGACTCACATGTACAGCGAACAACTAGCAGTAGGGGCAAGATAGGAGAAGGGGAATAAGAGGCACAAACTGCTAGGTACAAAATAAATGTTATATGGATGAAATGTACAGCACGGGAAAACTGTCAACATTTTATAACTGATGTGTTATCTATAAAAATACTATGTTGTATACCTGAAATCAATATAATAGGTCAACTATACTTCAGAGGAAAAAAAAAGGCTTAGCACAGGGTGGGGCAGTTTGAAATGACTTCATAAATCGGACCCCATGCCAGTAGTAAAATTCCTACCTTTACTAAGGAGGTCACCTCATCTCTGAGAGACAGTAAACCCAAGGTCACACAGCGATAGCTATCATGATGCGGCCAGAGGGTGAATCCTTCCAGGCCTCAGCTTCCCATCTAAGTGACCTTGTGGCCGAAGGGAGGGACAGTGTGGAGGTTCCTTGTAGCTAAAGAATTCTTTGGAATATTAAATGTGATCATATAGAGTTTGTATTTCTCTGTTTCAGTATAAAATAACATTGACTCCTAGTGAACACGTGGATTTAACCCCCACCAGCTACTTGGCACGGGGACTGTGGTCACAGAGAAGTCAGACTAGGTTCCAGTTGATAAGTAAACAAGTTGACATATTGGTTTATACCGTGATAAGGAAAAATGCGGTCAGACTCTAGAGAGTGGCTGGCAGCGCCTTCTCCTGCGAGTCTGGGCTCAGGGAAGGCTTCTGTGTGGAGGTGCCATTCGGGCAGGGGCAGGAACTATGAGAAGGAGCTGGGCCCTGATGAGCTGGAACAGGAGCAGAAGGGTCGGCGTGTGCGAAGGCCCTGGGCTGGGGGTTGGGGGGCAAACGCAGGGACTGCCCTTTATTAAAATCTGGAACAACTTTTGTGGCTGTATTAGTTTTCTGTGGCTGCTGTAACAATGTATCATGCAGTAGGTGGCTTAATAAAACACAAGTGTATTCCCTCATAGTGCTGGAAGCCAAGAGATCTGAAATCAAGGTGTCAGCAGGGCCACACTCTCTCTGGAGGCTCGAGGGGACGCTGTCTTCTTTGCCCTTTCCAGCTCAGGCTGTGGCCAGCACTTCTTGACTTGCAGGGGAGTCAGCCCCTAGTCTCCATCCACACATCACAGTCTCCACTCCCATCTGTCAAGCCTGCCTCTGCCCCAGCACTTATGAGCGTTGATTTATAACAGTGGTTTTGTCATTGGATTTGGAGCCCAAGCAGATAGTCCAGGATAAACTCCTCCTCTCAAAATCCTTAAATCACATCTTTTGCCTTATACGGCAGTATTCACTCTTTTACCAAATACAGTAGAATTCACGGGTTCCAGAGACGAGGGCATGGGCAGATCTGGAGGCCCATCATGCAGCCCCCTGTAACCACCGAGGAAGACGTGTCAGGCTCCGACATTAAAAGCAACAACAAAAGGGGCAAAACCCCACCTGTTTTAAGTTGAACTGAAAGCAAACAGTTTTCAGTTGTGTGAGCTACTTCTGAGAACTTCAGCTTCTCAGTATTCAGAACTGGCTCCAAATACACTGCTGGGGGCCTCCCAGAGGGCTCAGCTGGTAGAACAAATTTGACCCAGGCTTCTAAGCTTGGAGAGAGTTTTGTGGGGAGCCCCGCAGGGCAAGAGCACTGGACTCAGCTCAGTTTGCTGATCCTGAGGTCTTGGCAGGTCCTTCCCCTCTGTGAGCCTCAGTATCCCCCTCTGTGAACAGGGCCAGCCAGACTGCCATATCTACGTCACAGCCCTGCCTTGAACAGACCCCGAGCATGTCGGGACTTTCCTGAGTTGGCGTTTCTTGGAGGCTGTGACGCTGGTGGTGTATAGGGTCCCTGAGACCTCTGTGCCCCCTGGNTGAGCCTCAGTATCCCCCTCTGTGAACAGGGCCAGCCAGACTGCCATATCTACGTCACAGCCCTGCCTTGAACAGACCCCGAGCATGTCGGGACTTTCCTGAGTTGGCGTTTCTTGGAGGCTGTGACGCTGGTGGTGTATAGGGTCCCTGAGACCTCTGTGCCCCCTGGGAGGACTTGTTGGACTCAGCATACAGTCTCCCTGTGCTTGTGACTCATTCCAGTGAAAAGAGGAAAAGCAAAACCAGCAAAGGGAGAAGGCATGTGGGGCAAAGTCCAGAGGACACCAGGCACAAGCTCTGGGCGTCTTTTCCCGGGAAGTCCCTAAGAGGCGGTTAGCTCCCCAGCTA
>SJYA01010599.1:0-13243 GCA_006410615.1 Neotragus moschatus
CGAACAAAAACCTGGGTGTCTTTGAGGAAGACTGGGGAAAAGAGAACAGTTTATAAACCTTGACTGAGATAAGGGCTTCCCAGATGGAGAGTGAATCATTGTTCTGGGTGTGTCTACTGGGGTGATTCTGGAAGCGACCATCAGGATGTGACCTGATAGACTGGATAAGGAGCGTCACCCATCACATGCGGCTTTCCTGGTGGTGAAGTGGCAGAGAGCCTGCTTGCCAACACAGGAGACTCAGGGCCAGTCCCTGGGCTGGGAAGACCCCTTGGGGAAGGACATGCCAGCCCTCTCCCGGATTCTTGCTGGAAAATCTCATGGACAGAGGAACCTGGAAGGTCACCAAAGCATCGGACATGACCGAGAGACTAAACAGCAAGAAATGCACTTCAGATGGCAAATCTGCTTCGGGGAATAAGCGCAGGGGGCCGAGACAGGGGATACGTGCCAGCTAACAACTGCACACACATATCTATTGGGGCAGTCACGTCATAGGACTTGCAGCCCTTCATCTGTATACACTCTTGAGTGGGTGCTAAAATTTCAGACAGACTCTTGACAAGTGTCATCTACAGTTTCCCTAGTTAGNCGCAGGGGGCCGAGACAGGGGATACGTGCCAGCTAACAACTGCACACACATATCTATTGGGGCAGTCACGTCATAGGACTTGCAGCCCTTCATCTGTATACACTCTTGAGTGGGTGCTAAAATTTCAGACAGACTCTTGACAAGTGTCATCTACAGTTTCCCTAGTTAGTAAGCTGAATAGTTGTCTATCAAAGAAAGGCACGCTATTCTCCTTTCAAAAGAGAACAATTTAATGAGTGGCGGTAGTTGTTTCTTTTTATCTGAGAAATATTTAAGTTGATTTGCCACACCTTAATTTCAGTCCAGATTGTGTGTTATTTTTATGTTGTTTCTAAACCTCACAGGTGTCATTTCTCAAAATGAGTTGCAGCATAACCACTTACTCACTTGTGACTCAGAAAACTTGTCTCAGTCTTCCTTTCTCTACATAAAGCCTGACATTCATTTCAATGGAGCACAATTTTGAGGCTTAGAATTTTAAGCTTCCTAATTGCAGGTGCAAATAAATGCTGCACTTCCTGTAAAGTGAACAATGGAGACAGGAAATGCTGGCTTATTTTAGAATAAGGTAGACATCATCATGGTTTTCCTATTTCCCTGGAAAGCATAGGGTCAAATTACGGCCTTTAAAGTGATCAGAGATACTTCAGCACCTTGATTAAAGAAAATGCTGGGATTGAGAGACACGATGTCTTGCTATCCTAGTTGACTTAGATTGTAGATAAGAACCCTTCTCTCCACGCAGTTCTTTGCTCTTCTCAAAATTCTTCCTTGTAGTAATGTGTTCCTCCCATTACCTTCAACATCAGAGAATTGGATTTTTAGGTCCATGCTTTATAGAAATCAAAATAGACATTCTGAGTGATTAAGGGACTAGTTCAAGGTCACATGACTATTGCTTTTCAGCTTCTAAGTTGTGTCCGACTCTTTGTGACCCAATGGGCTGCAGCACACCAGGCTTACCTGTCCTTCACTATCCCCTGGAGTTTACTCAAACTCGTGTCCATTGAGTTGCTGATGCCATCCAACCATCACATCCTCTGTCATCCCCTTCTCCTCCTGCCCTCAATCTTTCCCAGAATCAGGGTCTTTTTCAGTGAGTCAGCTTTTTGCATCAGGTGGCTAAAAATATTGGAACTTCAGCATCAGTCCTTTCAGTGAATATTCAGGACTGATCTCCTTTAGTATTGACTGGTTTGATCTCCTTGCAGTCCAAGAGTCTTCTCCAACACCACAGTTCAAAAGCATCAATTCTTTGGTGCTCAGCTTTCTTTATAATCCAACTCACATCCACACGTGACTAGTGAAAAAAACCATAGCTTTGACTAGATGGACCTTTGTTGGCAAAGTAATGTCTCTGCTTTTTAATATGCTGTGAAGATTGGTCATAACTTTCCTTCCAAGGAGTAAGTGTCTTTTAATTTCATGGCTGCAGTCACTGTCTGCAGTGATTTTGGAGCCCCCCAAAATAAAGTCTGCCACTTTTTCCATTGTTTTCCTGTCTATTTGCCGTGAAGTGATGGGACTGGATGCCATGATCTTCATTTTTTGAATGCTGAGCTTTAATCCAGCTTTTTCACTCTCTCCTTTTTCACCTTCATCAAGGGGCTCTTAGTTCCTCTTTACTTTCTGCCACAAGAAATAGAAAAGACATTCTGAGGGTGAAGGGACTAGTTCAAGGTTACCTGACTAACAGATGATGAAGCAGAGAGTCCCAGGCAGGTGTGCAGAGCGGAAGTTCCCAGTGCATTTTGTGCCCCAGCACCCTCCCACTTGAGACAGGGTGTCCCCTTCTTGCACGCATGCTCCGTCACTCAGTGGTGTCTGACTCTTTTGCACCCCCATGGACTGTGGTCTTCCAGGCTTCCATTTTCTTCTCCAGGGGATCTTCCCAACCCAGGAATCTAACCCATGTCTCCTGCGTCTCCTACATTGGCAGGTGGATTCTTTACCACTGAGCACCTGGGAAGTCTTAGATAGGATACATGCCATCATAAATCAGACACATCCACTTACCTGAGACAGAAACCTGAGCCCAGCCTGACTGAAAGCCAAAATTACAGCTGCGTAAGTGATTTTAGAGGCCACAGGTGAGACTGCTCCAAGACTGGGATTGGTCAGAGGCAGAAGTGNGGATACATGCCATCATAAATCAGACACATCCACTTACCTGAGACAGAAACCTGAGCCCAGCCTGACTGAAAGCCAAAATTACAGCTGCGTAAGTGATTTTAGAGGCCACAGGTGAGACTGCTCCAAGACTGGGATTGGTCAGAGGCAGAAGTGATATCATCACAAGCACACTTCTCTCCATCTCTCCTTTACTTTGCTGACATTAGTTTCAGGTTCAAAGTGGAGGCATCTAGCCCGCCCGGGGCAAAACAGAACACGGTTCCCCAGGTGTTAGCATACAGCCCTCCTTTCTCTGAGACTGGATGGCTCGGATCCTGTGTCCGTCCCTGGATCCTTCACACCAGTCAGGGACGCGGCATCTCATCACACTGATGGGCAGACCTAGGGCGCCGTCTGAGCTGCAGGAACTGAAAACGGAGAGGCGGGTCCACAAATGTCTCAAAGACGGTGATGGATAGCCGCTCTTTGAATCAACAGATATCCACCCATTACAAAGTCATAAGAGACTGGCTCCTGCTGACATCCCCAGAAAGTGTGTGTTCTTTTTTTTCCTTTTTTAAAATTAAAGTATGTTAAACAGTGATTACTTAAATTTGTATGAAAATTTGTAACTGATTCATCAGTTAATAAACCTGTTGCTGCTTCTTAAATGCCTTTCAGCCAGGCTGTTTCACTGTGTCCTTCTCCTTAGTTGGCTTCTGGAGTAGGAAGCTGGCTGATTCGGGTTCACATCAAAGCTGTCACTTTTCCAGACTTGGACAAGTTAACCAGCTTCTTTGGGCCACAGTCCCTTTTCTTGACTTGTAAAATAGAGATAAAAAAGAATACTCACCCTGTGGGGGTTGTTGGGTGAGATAGAAATGATGCCTAGAAAATTAGAGAGAACGCACAGAAATTGGCATGTACTGGTGCTCAGCGGCGTTTGCAGTGGTTACTGCTGGTTTTGTTTGGTTAGCTTTGTCATCAATACCCACAGCTAACGGGCAGTTTCTAACACTTATTAAGTGATCAGTGAAGTTTCTCTTTGCTTTCTCCCCTGAAAACAGGCATCTTCTTACCTGGTGTTCCCCCATGCGTGCGTGCTATGGTGGGCTAGAGCCCACGCGGTCACAGAGTCAGACAAAACGGCAGTGAATTATTGCATGCATGTAGTTTATAGTCCATATCCCAAGAAAGAACAGGTTCAAACACTCTCTTTTGCACTATATTCCGGTCAATAATCACAGAAGGAAGCCTTCACCATTGCTGTGTGGGCAGTCCACACTGATGGCTCTTTGACCACAGTTCTAATTTCTCACTAGAATCCTTTCAGAAAATAATTGCTTTCTTGCAAACAAACTTTGTACTTGGCAAAAAGAGAAACCAATCTTGTGTTCCAAATGCCCGAGCTCTCCCCAGTATACAGGACAATACTCAGAATGGAAGCAAACCTATAAACAACAGCAAGAGAAAATGCAGAAGCTAGACCCGGAGCATGCCAATTCAGCACCCCTGGGAAATTAGAGACACAGCCTCCTTCTAATTTAATCTCTCTTTGACTCTAAAGATCAGCTTCATCTACTTTGTTCCAAAGAAAGATTTAAGTTACAGTCAGAATTAAGTTTCCTGACACCCAAGTGAATATGACCCTTGTCCCTGCTCTTCCTTAAAACTATAAATTCGGCCAGAGATGCTTGCATACAAATGTTAAACAAATGCTCCGGGGCGGTGAGGAGACGAGGCAAGAGAAGTCGGCTCTAGCTGTCGGAGTGAGTCACTTGGATGACCAGCTTGGGATCATGTCCTTGACCTTTGAAAGCCCCCATTGCCTGTCCTACCGAGCAGGCCTGTCCTCCAATTAAGCCAGGTTTTTGTGTAGCTCCGGTTGAAGGTCAAGTGCATAAACATGCTCAAAGCAGGAACTGACACTTTTTTTAGAAAATAATTTTAGTGCTTTATTTTTGGCTGTGTGAAGTCTTCGACGCTTCTTGGACTCTCCTCTAGTTTTGGCGAGCGGGGGCGGGGGCCGGTCTCTAGTTGTGGGGCGCAGGCTTCTCTGGATGTGGAGTGTGGGCTCGAGGGTCTGAGGCTCTATAGCTGCAGCAAGCGGGCTTAGCAGCTCAGAGGCATGTGGGATCTTTCCAGATCAGGGACTGAACCCAAGTCTCCTGTGTTGGCAGGCAAATTCTTTACCACTAAGCCACCAGGGAAGTCCTGGATACTCCATGTTCATGNCATGTAGTTTATAGTCCATATCCCAAGAAAGAACAGGTTCAAACACTCTCTTTTGCACTATATTCCGGTCAATAATCACAGAAGGAAGCCTTCGCCATTGCTGTGTGGGCAGTCCACACTGATGGCTCTTTGACCACAGTTCTAATTTCTCACTAGAATCCTTTCAGAAAATAATTGCTTTCTTGCAAACAAACTTTGTACTTGGCAAAAAGAGAAACCAATCTTGTGTTCCAAATGCCCGAGCTCTCCCCAGTATACAGGACAATACTCAGAATGGAAGCAAACCTATAAACAACAGCAAGAGAAAATGCAGAAGCTAGACCCGGAGCATGCCAATTCAGCACCCCTGGGAAATTAGAGACACAGCCTCCTTCTAATTTAATCTCTCTTTGACTCTAAAGATCAGCTTCATCTACTTTGTTCCAAAGAAAGATTTAAGTTACAGTCAGAATTAAGTTTCCTGACACCCAAGTGAATATGACCCTTGTCCCTGCTCTTCCTTAAAACTATAAATTCGGCCAGAGATGCTTGCATACAAATGTTAAACAAATGCTCCGGGGCGGTGAGGAGACGAGGCAAGAGAAGTCGGCTCTAGCTGTCGGAGTGAGTCACTTGGATGACCAGCTTGGGATCATGTCCTTGACCTTTGAAAGCCCCCATTGCCTGTCCTACCGAGCAGGCCTGTCCTCCAATTAAGCCAGGTTTTTGTGTAGCTCCGGTTGAAGGTCAAGTGCATAAACATGCTCAAAGCAGGAACTGACACTTTTTTTAGAAAATAATTTTAGTGCTTTATTTTTGGCTGTGTGAAGTCTTCGACGCTTCTTGGACTCTCCTCTAGTTTTGGCGAGCGGGGGCGGGGGCCGGTCTCTAGTTGTGGGGCGCAGGCTTCTCTGGATGTGGAGTGTGGGCTCGAGGGTCTGAGGCTCTATAGCTGCAGCAAGCGGGCTTAGCAGCTCTGAGGCATGTGGGATCTTTCCAGATCAGGGACTGAACCCAAGTCTCCTGCGTTGGCAGGCAAATTCTTTACCACTAAGCCACCAGGGAAGTCCTGGATACTCCATGTTCATGGGACAATATCGTGATTGTTTTGGCATTGTTCTTAATACTCTATATGTACACAGAGCTTCAAGAGATGTTTCAATTCTATCTTGTCATTCACTCCTTAAAAAAAAAAAATTGAAGTTGTCTGTCATCTCTCTTTTTTGGAAGTGGAAGTAGTAGTTTGATGAGGCTGCACTCAGCAGTTAAGGGAGATTCAATGTAAGTTTACCTGTAAGACATAAGGAAGCCAGGCAAACGCAGATACGGACTCAGGTTAGGATCATGACCAACAGAGTGAGTTTGGGAGCTGGGCTCTGCCTGGGTGGTCTGGAGACTTGCTTAACATTCTAAACCCGTTTCCACCTTCGTACATGATTATAATGAGGCCTGTCAAGGATTCGATGAGCTAATAAGTGGAGAGCATTGATGAGCTCATGGGAATGACAGCTGTAAAATCATCGCAATTAATGAGCTTTTTTTTTGAAGATTTTTAAAATATAGACCATCATTAAAGCCTTTATTGAATTTGTTACAACATTGCTTCTGTTTTATGTTATTTGGATTTTTGCCACGAGGCATGTGGGAATGTACTTCCCTGACCAGGGGCTAACCCTGCTCTCCCTGCATTGGAAGGACGTCCTAACCACTGGGCTGCCACAGGAGTCCCTGAGCAGCGCTTCGGTGTTATTCCTTTCATTCTCACTCTAGAATTGTTCTATGAAACCCGTTTTCTGATTTTACTTTGATTTTACTCACAGCTGGGCTGGTTCTAGATTGCTGTGAGGGGGCGTTCTCTAGCCGAGGTGAGCAGGGCCTCCTCTCTGGTTGCGGTGCCCGTGTCTCTCACTGCCCCATGTCCTCTCGCTGCAGAGAGCAGGCTCCAGGGCATCTGGGCTTCAGCGCGGGCTTTGGGCCGTGTGGAGCGTGGGCTCTGGGCCGTATAATGCGCGGGCTCAAATGCCCTGCTGCATGAGGGATTTCCTGGATCAGGAACTGAACTGGTGTCTCCTGTATTGCAAGGTGGATTCTTAACCACATGACCACCAGGGAAATCCAAAGTGTATTTTCTTGTTCTATAGTCAACAGCAAATCTTCAGAGTCCCTAGTATGAACATTTTCTATAGAGAAATGAAAATAATTCATTTTCTTTCTGCANAGGGATTTCCTGGATCAGGAACTGAACTGGTGTCTCCTGTATTGCAAGGTGGATTCTTAACCACATGACCACCAGGGAAATCCAAAGTGTATTTTCTTGTTCTATAGTCAACAGCAAATCTTCAGAGTCCCTAGTATGAACATTTTCTATAGAGAAATGAAAATAATTCATTTTCTTTCTGCAGCAAAAATATAGTCTCTTCCTTATTAGCAATTAGTTCATGATGACAGAGAAAGGGCTACAGCGCTCACATAGCTTTCACAATGAGACCAGGTTTTCTGAGATTACACGTGTAGGCATTTTCTCAATCTCCACTGAAAATGGTTTCCTTTCACAACAAACATGTTTGAAATAGCCAAAGAAATATGTATAGGGTCTCCTAGATTATTGACTTGAAAAAATATTGAAATGTCAAATAGCTTCCTGAAAGCTTTCTGACAGCATGACAAGTTAAATTTTTCACAAAACAGTTTGGCCTCTGAAACAATGAGCTGCAAAATGCCAGAAGGAATCAAGAGGGATGACTCATGACTTCTGCACCTGTTCAGAGGTGGGAAGAGCCACCGTGGGCGGCAGTCACCCCCAAGCAGCCATTTGGACTCTCCTCCTCCTTGGCCAATTAAGTCTAAAAAAGATCCTTCGAGTTGGTGAGGAAAATGACTTGGGCCTAATTCTTGACAATGTGCAGGCTGCCATACATAGGTGCATCCTGCCATGTTTTGATCATTGGAAAAGAGGGAGGGAGAGAGAGAGAAAGAGAAACATTACAAACAAGTTGACTTTAACAAAGCTGGCCGTTTTTTTTAAGAGCCAGCTTATTACTTATAAGTGTTCTCAGAGCATGGCAGAGAGCTGACCATTTTTTTAAACTGGAAAAAAATTGCTTTACAATGTGCTGGTTTCTGACATACAACGTCGCCAATCAGTCACATGTGTACCGCCTCCCTCTTGAGCCTCCTCCCCCTGCCGCACCCCCAAGGTCACCCCAGAGCCCTGGCCTGAGTCCCTGTGCCAGCAGCTTCCCAGCCCGTGCCAGTGTGGCTCATGAGAGTGTGCACACCAGGGCCACTTTCTCAGTGTGGCCCCCACTCCCCCGCTGCGTCCACAAGTCCATCCCTACCTCTGTGTCTCTGTCCCTTCCCTGCAAACAGGCTCATCAGGACCATTCTCTAGATTCCATACGCACCCATTAACATGCTGCTGCTGCTGCTAAGTAGCTTCAGTCGTGTCCGACTCTGGGCAACCCCAGAGACGGCAGCCCACCAGGCTCCCCCGTCCCTAGGATTCTCCAGGCAAGAACACTGGAGTGGGTTGCCATTTCCTTCTCCATTAACGTATAACATTTATTTTCTTCTTTCTGACTGACTTCCCTCTGTTTAACAGGTTCCAGGTTCATCCGCCTGACTACAGCTGACGCAAATGCGGTCCTTTTTATGACTGAGAAACACTTCACTGTGTACACGTACCACAACTTCTTTATCCGTTCATCTGTCAATGGATATCTGAGTCGCTTCCACGTCCTGGCTGTTGTAAATAGTGCTACAATGAACACCTTTACAAAGATTACTCAAAATGCTTAATAAGACTCAGATTCCAGGGTTTTGCCTGTGAAGTACTAAATTGGAATCTTGAAGTCCAGGGCCCAGAAATCTTCATTTCTGGAAAGAGCCCCAGGTGAGACTCAGGCACGTTAAGCCGCAGGCACTGACGCTGAAGCACCCAATGGAGCAGCGTCAGCAGCACCAGGCGTCGGAGAAGCCTGTGTGCACACGTGCAGACTCTTTCTACCACTGAAAAGTCAGTGTTTGGCTGGATTTCAGCTCGGAATTGCTCAGATCCTCTTCTGAATGTGTCTCTTTCCCTAGCATGCATGGCCTCAGGCTTCCTCCAGGCTTAGCTCTCAGTGAAAGGAAACTCTTAAGAACCGGGGCAGGATGTGGAGTGTGGTGAACCAGGTCCACTGTCGCACCACCTGAACGTTGGCCACCCGGGGAGTCGAGAACTTTTCCTCCCCCGTTGGGAGCAGTTTTCTCCTCCTATTTCTCATAGACCCATGGTCCTCAGCTCAGTCATTTTGGAAATGGGATTAGAAATAAAATTCCTGAGTCTGCCTGTCATTCTTTAAGCAAGTTCCTGGGCAACATGGTAAAGCCTTTTCACGTTTCTCATTTTAGCAACGTAAAGACTCTCAGGTATGTTGAAACACAAGGACTTGTGAGACTGGCACAGACCCCCCCAACTGTGAGATGCCCAGCCACAGAATTTTTTAAAGTATATATTACATTGATAAAATTAGTAATGACATAATTACATAGCATGGAGTATAATCAATTATATAATAATAGGTAATTACAGGTTATATATTATAATTAATTATATACATATGTGTGGCTTCCTTGATGGCTCGGAGGTAAGGAATCTGCCAACAATGCAGGAGACTTGGGTTCGATCCCTGGGTTGGGAAGATCCCCGGAGGGAGGAAATGGCAAACTACTCCAGGATTCTTGCCTGGAGAACCCCATGAACAGAGGAGCCTGGCAGGCTACAGTCCACGGGATCATCAAGCATCAAACATGACTGAACTGACTGAGCACACACTTATACACACAGACACCGGAAAAAAAGACAGTCTTCTTCCAGCTTATATTTTAAAGTCCCTTCATACTTCATCCTGCTATTCTACAGAAGACCCCAAAGTGTGAAACAGAATAATTCTTCAAGTTCAGGGGTAGGATGTTCTTCCTCATTCTTCTTTTTAGAAGCAATAATACTTGCCCCATCCTAACACAGAATGTAAAACGCCCTTTGCTGCTGCAGCTGCTGCTGCTAAGTCGCTTCAGTCACGTTCAANGAAGACCCCAAAGTGTGAAACAGAATAATTCTTCAAGTTCAGGGGTAGGATGTTCTTCCTCATTCTTCTTTTTAGAAGCAATAATACTTGCCCCATCCTAACACAGAATGTAAAACGCCCTTTGCTGCTGCAGCTGCTGCTGCTAAGTCGCTTCAGTCACGTTCAACTCTGTGTAACCCCATAGATGGCAGCCCACCAGGCTCCCCTGTCCCCGGGATTCTCCAGGCAAGAATACTGGAGTGGGTTGTCATTTCGTTCTCCAATGCAGGAAAGGGAAGAGGGAACGTGAAGTCGCTCAGCTGTGTCCGACCCTTAGTGACCCCACGCACTGCAGCCTACCAGGCTCCTCTATCCATGGGATTTTCCAGGCAAGAGTGCTGGAGTGCGGTGCCATTGCCTTCTCCGAAATGCCCTTTGCTTCCCCTTAATTAAAAACAAAATTCATTTTTTCCAAATCCCGAAATTAACACAGGAGGAGAAATTTAATCTATGCTATGCAATTGGATAATTTATTTCCACATCACTTCTCTAAAGTTAACAAAAGATGAAACGTGCAATGAGGAGCCCTCCTTGCATCTGTAAAGATGCTTCGTGGAGTTTCAGGGTCATCCTCAAAGTCTGGGTTGGGAAACCCTGGAGTGTCCCAGAGCAGGTGGTGCTGCCTGAAGCCTTCCAGCCAAGCACCCTACCCTCATCTTGTATTCCAGGATATAACGGGCTTCATACAGGACAGGGGAAACTGAAGTTTACTGAATGCATTGAATGTGTCTGTTGTATAACAGACACGTGTGTTGTTTCATTTAATCCGTTAGTGCCCTATCAAATAGGATGACTACTTCCCTGGTGATATGAATACTGAGGGAGGCTAGCCACGTTCTCAACATCACAAANTCATCCTCAAAGTCTGGGTTGGGAAACCCTGGAGTGTCCCAGAGCAGGTGGTGCTGCCTGAAGCCTTCCGGCCAAGCACCCTACCCTCATCTTGTATTCCAGGATATAACGGGCTTCATACAGGGCAGGGGAAACTGAAGTTTACTGAATGCATTGAATGTGTCTGTTGTATAACAGACACGTGTGTTGTTTCACTTAATCCGTTAGTGCCCTACCAAATAGGATGACTACTTCCCTGGTGATATGAATACTGAGGGAGGCTAGCCACGTTCTCAACATCACAAAGCTGGTAAGCACCAGGAAATAGCCCACAGCAGGCTGGCTTGATCAGGAATTATCTGCCCATTTCCACCAGGGGCTCTGAGTCCAGTGTTGCACGCTCTGGCCCTCACCTTCCTCAGGGTCCTCATGTTGAGCCACACTGCCTTTTACCCCTCACTTTCCTATCTAATAATTCATCCATCCCCAACCTTTTGCCACCAGGTTCTGATTTTGTGGAAGATGACTTTTCCTTGTACGAAGGGGCAGAGAGGTGGCTTCAGGATGGTTCGAGCACATTACAGTTATCATGCACTTTATTTCTGTTTTTATTATATCTGTTCCACCTGAGATCGTCAGGCATTAGATTACAGAGGTTGGGGACCCCTGGAAGAACTGGCAGACTAAGGCGAAATCCAGCCTACTAGCTCTTATAAATAAAGTTTTATTGGCAACAGTCACCCCATGCCATTTTTGTCAATGCTGCCTTTGCTCTGCAACTACAGAGTTGAATAGCTGAGACAGACAGGGCTACCGCACAGCCCACAAGCATGAGCGCGTCTACTGTCTGGCTTTTCACAGAGACAGTCCACCAGTCCCTGCTCCTGCAAGCTCGTGTCCTCTCTGCCCCAAGACCAGGCCAGTTCTTTGCTCCTGCTTTAATCCTCCCCAGATGTTATTCCTGGTGCCTGAACTCACTTTCCCTATGTATTCCCGTGGGCACAGGTGCTCATCTTCCAGGCCTTGTTTCAAATATCGTTTCTGAAGAGGACTGCACTGCACACCCCGGCCAAGGAGTTCTGACTTCATTCCTGACCTCATTGTTGTGAGTGATGGTGTGCTTTCTGTGTGGCCAGCCCAAGAACGGAGGGCAGAATTCATTTATTCTGCACACCAGGGTCTAACAGAAGATCTGTCATGGAACAGATGCTCATAAAATGAATGAACATTCTAGAAGAAATTGGGCAGAGAATAAACTATAGCCAGGATCATCTCTCTGACTTACTCCAGGAAAACTCTTCCCTTTTAAAATGAGAAATACTCTTTTCAAAACCACCATTACCTCCAGATGCNAGAAGATCTGTCATGGAACAGATGCTCATAAAATGAATGAACATTCTAGAAGAAATTGGGCAGAGAATAAACTATAGCCAGGATCATCTCTCTGACTTACTCCAGGAAAACTCTTCCCTTTTAAAATGAGAAATACTCTTTTCAAAACCACCATTACCTCCAGATGCAAGATCAGAGCTAAAAACATATTTAAAGATGCAGGAACAGAAGTGACTGTGCCGTCGTTCAAGAGTGACTCTACTTGCCCAGTTCTAGGAAGGACAGGTAGCCCCCAGGATCAGGGCACATTTTATTTCAAAAGTTGGTTTAGTATGTGTTTTTCCAAAGCTTTCATATCATGGTGGTTTAATTGCAGATCAACTCTCCAAGTCAGTTTAATTAAGAAGGTATTAGTAGTCTTGAGTTGTCACAGGGAATGGCAGATATTCGTGCAGAAGAGAAGTTTCTCAGGTGGAAAGCAGACACCACAGGCATTTTAAAAAACAGATCAGAAGCTGATCTTCTCTTGGTCGGCCTCTTCCCCCGACTCTGCATGCTTCTCTTACTTCCTAACCAGTCCCTTCCCAGCCCCGGGGAATGCATCGTTTCATGCAGCAAACAGGAGCTCAAGAATTTTATGGTTTAATGGAATAAAGCAGGCATGCATGTCTTTGTGGCAGGCGGTGTCCCCAAGGGAAGTAACAGAAACAGTGCAGTGATGCCTCAGAAAGCACGACACTACAAAGTGGTTTTAAAGCACAGGACTAGATTCAGGTCCACGTGTGTGAGTGTATGTGTGCAGAATACATCTGGTCAATATTTTAGCGTAAATGTTATGTGTCTTACGTATAATTCTGCCCAAGTGTTTCCACTCAACGATCTTAGATACCATCCTGTTTCTTTTTAACTGATATATAGAATTCGTTGGAAAAGACTCTGATGCTGGGAAAGATTGAGGGCAGGAGAAGGGGATGACAGAGGACAGGATGGTTGGATGGCATCACTGAGTCAGTGGACATGAGTCTGAGCCAACTCCAGGAGATGGTGAAGCACG
>SJYA01010600.1:0-11563 GCA_006410615.1 Neotragus moschatus
TTAGAGACATGGGCAGTAAAGATATAAGATACTACGGCACACGTATATGTAGATAGGAAAATTCAGCAGTTCCAGAGAAATTTTACGTGCAGGAGGGAGAAGGGGCATTTGGAGGAGCGATGCCCTGCATTCTTTGGCAAGGTTATCTCCCTGGGCTGTAACTTTCACAACTGCCGTATCACCAGTTCCTCTGCTTTGCACGTCTCATCCATTTATACAAGTGTGCTTAACCGCAAATATTACTGGATCCCTCCTCAGTGCCCGGAGCTCATGTGTGAATGGTTCGTAGTGAAATGTGCTCTAGTCACCTCTGTCTGTGGGCTTACTCAATGGCATCTTGTCTTGTCCTCCCTAAATTACATGACCATCAATGGCCTGGGATCCCACATCTGGCTCCACGCACCCCCCCACACCCCAGCATCCACAGGAACTTGCCCCCTGCCTGACTAGGCTCTAGGCTCATCCCCGTGCCCTTTCGGCCACAAGCCTGTTGCATTTATCAGTGCTTGTGCCTGGGTTCTTTTTCCCTTGGTCAACTTCTGTTCTTCCTTTCCAAGTCTTTGCTTGCATGTCATTCTCTCCAAGAGGACCCCTCTGCAATTCTGCACCCCTGACTGCACCTCCACCATCTCCAGGATTCGATCGTCTTTCTACTCTTGCTCTTGTCGTCCTGTTCGCAGCACTTCACAACACTTATTACCATGGCCATCGGAACGATTACTTTATTTGTTGCTGTCCCTGGTTCAATAAGCAAACCCCCCAAGGACAGGGGCCGCGACTGCCCTGCTTTCCCCGCCTTAGTGCCTAAACTCTTCCTGTGGAAAACACGGAGGGGATGCCCTCCTGATGCTTCTGCTTCACACTGGAGACAAAATTCACCCCGGAAAGAAAATAAAGTTGGACCCCAATGAGGAACCAACTCTTGACCCACTCTGGTTCCTATTACAGTTACAGAGCTGGGTTTAGTGGCTACTCAGCAACTTTGAGGAAAATGAACTATCAAATTGGAGCATGTTAAAGCTGGAAGGGACCCAGAAAGTCCTCACGGAAATATCTCTAGGGCAGAGAATGACAGGCAAGAGGAAGAGGAACAAACAACAAAAGCTAAAAACAACTATTTACTAAATGCTTAATATTCATTAGCCTTGTGCAAAGAGCTTTCCTGACAATGACCTCATTTAATCCCTTCGGATTTCCTCAGTGAAGGACCTTTTAGCTTTATTTTACTGTTGCAGAAACTGAAACTCCAAGAGTTAGGCACTTGGTCTTAAATCAAACACCTTGTAAGTGGTGATGGCAAGACTGAAACCCAGGTGTGCCTGACCCTGAACAGTGCTTTCCCACTTTTTCTGTTGTTCCACTAAGACAGAAATTCGGATGTGGTAGAACTGAGATTCTGCATTTGTGATAATGTGCTGGTGATTCTGATGTTACTGGTCCTGGAGACACCAATACCTTGGCCAACTGACGTGAAGAACTGACTCATTTGAAAAGACCCTGATGCTGGGAAAGACTGAAGGTGGGAGGAGAAGGGGACGACAGAGGATGAGATGGTTGGATGGCATCACTGACCTGATGGACGTGAGTTTGAGCAAGCTCTGGGAGATGGTGATGGACAGGGAGGCCTGCTGTGCCTCAGTCCATGGGGTCACAAAGAGTCCAGCAGGACTGAGCAACTGAACTGAACTGGAGACACCATTGGAGAACCACTGTTCTATTTTGGCACTTTCACAGTTTAACACGCCTACAAATCATCTGGAGATCTTGCTTAAAGAAAAAAAAAAGAGCATTTGATCCACTAGGGCTAGGAGAGGACTGGCGATTCTGCAGGTTTTTTTAAAATTGCTATTCTTTTTATTTATTTATTTACTTTTTATTTTTGGCTCCTCGCTGAGCAGCATGTGGGATCTTAGCTACCACACCAGGGATCAAACCCATGCTGTCTGCAGCGCAAGCATCAAATCCTAGCTACTGAACTGCCAGGGAGGTCCCGGGATTCTGCGGTTTTTGCAGGCTCCCCACTGAGGCCTGTTCTCTTCATCCGTGGGCCATACTTTGAGCAGAAAGGCTCCTCCGGATCCCAAACACAAAGGGCCTATGGTGGGTGGAGGCTGGGACCTGTCTCCGAGCTCGCTTTCGACTGCCCGCAGCTTCCGGCCGACATTCGACATTCTCTGACGATGACTGTGCTCTCATGTAGCATCTAAGGCTGCCTTTGAAAATAACACAAATCCAGCCTGGTAGCGAACCATTCTGGGAGGGGGAGAGGGCCAGGGACGGCTCCTGAGGTCTTGTGTGATGTCGATGGGAGGTCTGCTAACGCACCAAGATCCTTATTGCATCAAATCAAGACGCCAGCCCCTCCTCCCTTCCCAGTGTTTCAAAGCGACGTGATGTCACGAGCTCTAAAAAACCCGAGGTTCATAGTGAAACCCGTAATCAGGTGAGCCTTGTTTTGTTTTGAGTCCATTGACACTGTTTCTCACAGTCCCGCACTGGCTGAGTTCAGGGGCAGACTCTGGGGGTGAATTCTGGGAACTCTAACTGATCTTTCAGGTTTACATACAGTGGGTTCACTCCCCTCGGAGAACAGCACCGGCTTTCTTGTAAATCTGCTCCCTTGCTCAGAGGGGGAGCCTGGCTGTCATCCCTGGGACGGCAGGTGTTATGCGAGACCCCACCTAGCCTGCGGCGCTGTGCATGCCCGGTCGCTGAGTCATGTCTGACAGCGACCCCATGGACTGTTGCCCGCCAGGTTGCCCTGTCCATGGAGTCTCCAGGCAAAAATACCGGAGTGGGCTGCCATGTCCTCCTCCGGGAGGTCCTCCCAGCCCAGCGGCTGACCCCACATCTCCTGCACTGGCGGGCAGATTCTTTATCAGCGAGCCCCCTGGGAAGCCCTCCATGCAGCCGGGCCCCTCATTTAACGTGGGTGGAGAGCACCCACCCTGGGAGGCTAGCAAGGCTCCTGAACTTCCTATCCCGGTATTCCGGCCTCAGGGTTCACAAAAGTTGCTTAGAGAAATGAGCTGCTGGTTCATCGTCTAGTTAAATCCAGCCCAGCTTTTCAAGGGAGTGTGCGCTTTGGGTAAGGTGGATTCTCCCCTTGAGGGATGAGGCGGGTGGCTGGGCGGGGCACTCACGAGGACAGCTCCGCTTACGTCCTCGGCTTAGGTCCTCGGAAACCTTCCGGCAGATAAGGAGGGCATCCGGGCCGCGACGGAAGGGGACGCTGACCCCGGATTTCTACCGCAGCCCGGAAACGCAGGCAGTGGGAGGGTCTAGGCTCGCTTATTAGCTGTGTGGCCGGTTATTTTACTTCTGGAGACGTAGTTTTCCCATCGGTAACAGGCACAATTCCCCCTACACCGTACGGTGAGTCTGAGGGTTAGGGTTGTATGCAACGCTCTTTGTGCCTGGAGCGTAGGGTGCACCCCCGAAGGGCTGACCTTTCTCCTTTTCGGTTCTTCCTTGTCTTTCCCACCAGCAACAAGCAAAAATGATCAGGCTCAGCAAAATGGCAGTTTCCAAGTGTTTTGTGCCAAAGTCCATTTAGGTTCCAAAACATTCCCGTTCCGCGGCTTGTTTCTGGGTTCCTGCCGTCTGATGTGTATCTGCGAAGCCTCTTTGATTGCATAGCGCTGTCACTCAGCGCGCAGGCAGACACCAACAGATTCTGTTACAACAGCTTGGTGGTGCAGGCCCGCCTCGGCGTTTGATCAGCGAAGATGCCTCTCAGACCTCGAAGGAGCCGCCCCTCCTGGCCAAGTTTATTTTAAGAGATTGGTTGCTTTATTTACAAAGAGACCCTTCCCAAAGGTTTCTCAGCAGAACCTAAATTGGTGATTTTGTGCAAAAGAATTAGAAACTAGGTTCCAACTGTGTCGTTAATGGAGGTCTGTTGCATGTGCGATACAGACATGCAAGGCCTTAATGTTTTATTAGATTGGAATCATTTCTGGCACTTAAAACATCTTGATGAAATTTGCTCAATTTTCTAGGTGTGTTTTATATGAAAAAATTAAAGGTTTTTTGGCAGTTCTATTAAATGGACACCAGCAACATCTCTAGATAGTTAGTGCTCAGAAATCAATGATACAGCATTTTATTTGATCCACCAATTAAGTAAAGAGCTGTACTGAAGTGATTCTCTTTTCTTCTGGGCCACATCTGATGATCACAACTGCGTGTGAACAGTGAATCAGAAGCACAGATGTTTTCTTCCCAGCTAGGAAAGCAAGGCCACATCAGAATGCACCGCCTTTGTGTGAATTAGTAAAAGGCATCACCTCTGGACAGACATGGGTCCCCGGCTCTCATTTTGGCAAGCAGAGAGTGCCAACTTCCGGCCCTGCTTGGCCTTGGCCAGTCCTTTTGTGCAGTGCACAGTGAGCAACTGTACACAGGGTCCCGAGAAAAGCCTGGGGTGCCCTCTCCTTGCCCACATGAGGAAGTTGCCTCTGCCTTGGGCTTCCTCTTCTTGAAAGATTTAGCACGGGAATCGTGTCCCCTTTTCCCCGTCCTGTGTACATTTCACCAGTGTCTCGGAGGGTAGATTATTTGTTTCATCATCTAAGGCTCCAAGGTACCAGCTCTCTGTTGAGAAGAGATACACTTGGTTTATACACGCGAGGATGAATTCTCTACTAATTCAGTGAAGGGCTATTAATAGTTATATGGTGTGGATTTGAAAAACCCTCAAAGCTCTTTGTCCCTCAGAGTGTCTCATTTCCTTAAATTCCATCATGAGAAGTGACTTTGGGCTGCTCTATTGCGAGTTGACCCTGAAAAGGACTTACCCTTACGTTTTCACACTCATTCTTTCAAATTAGAAAAAGAGGAAAAGGGAAAATCAGACACATGGTAGACAAAGAAAAGGAGGGAAGATAATACAGAGAGGCCTGTAACTTTCTGAGAGATTTTATGAGGACTATTTCAGCTTTGGAGACTCATCTAAGCCCAAATGTCCAAGGACTGAATGACCTTCCCTTCCTTTTCCTGGAGGGAGCTGTACCAAGGGGTAGAGGCCTGGACAAGCACGATATAAGACTGCACCTTAACTTGACTTCTAACATCAGTCCTTCCAATGAAAGGTGTTCATTGGAAGGACTGATGCTGAAGCTGAAACTCCAATACTTTGGCCGCCCGATGCGAAGAGCTGACTCATTGGCAAAGACACTGATGCTGGGAAAGATTGAAGGCGGGAGGAGAAGGGGACGACAGAGGATGAGGTGGCTGGATGGCATCACCGACTCAATGGACATGAGTCTGAGTGAACTCTGGGAGTTGGTGATGGACAGGGAGGCCTGGCATGCTGCAGTTCATGAAGTCACAAAGAGTCGGATTCGACTGAGTGACTGAACTGAACTGAACTGAACTGAACTAGCTTGACCTCTGAAGCACGCTTACCAAATGTCGATAACTTGGTTTCCTTCTTTGGGATGGGATGGTGTTTGGGAGAAAGCCCTGTTGCATTTTTGAATGTCTGGGGAAGACAAGGATTATTGGAGTGTCTTCCGTGGCTCCTGGTCACGTGAATTCTAGAGTCACGATGCTGTTCTCCTGGCCCTGTTCTATATTGCTTTCTGCTTGCTCTCAGCTGCTGTCTCCATGTTCCCTCCACCCTACATCTTGCCCCATCTTCTTTTCATGAGTCATCTCTATAGAGACAGGAGCCAGAGGGAAGAACATAAGAGGCTCTTTCAGTTCTGGATCAGAACCTACTTTTTCTTTGGCCATGTGGCATGTTCCCTGACCAGGGATTGAGCACACGCCCCCTGCAGTGGATGGCCAGGGAAGTCGCAGAAATTACTTTAAGCAAGAACTAACCCTTTCAGCTTCCCATGGGGTTTGGAAGTACATTACCACCTTTGACATCCTGGGGATGTCTGCAGAAGGAAAGTGCCTTTCTGACAGGCATCCTGGCATGGGCTGAGCACAGGCTTCCTGGCTCCATGAGCCTCATTTTCCTAATCTATAAAGTGGAAACCGTAGATGCCATTGGGATACACAGAAGATGAAGAATTTCTAACAGGTTTAATGAAGGTCTATCTAGACACAGTGTGTGGATTTGTCCCACCCTTGTCCCCAAGTGTCTTTCTAATGCTTACTTCCTTGGCTTATTCTGAGGATTACAAGAAACTACACAAGTGTAAGGGCCACGCAGAGGCTCCGTGTGTTGTAGATGCCCCACTAAGAGTCATTGAAAAGAAAATATCTTATGAACAAGATCTCAGAAGTGGGACCAGGCGAACCCTTTTCTAGACATAGAGAAGATGACCTACCAAAAAAAAATTTGGGGGGAAGGGGACATCCTTATAATGATCAGGTATCTTCTTCTTCTCCCTTTTTCCCCTGTGACTAAAATCCTTCCAGCAGGGCTTAGCTTCCCTCCATCCCCCGATTTTAAGATTTTACAAAAGTAATGAATCATAGCAGAAGCACTGCTGAGGGGAGACAGGGAAGATAGAAAGTGTTAGATAAGGACAGGAACACAGAGAAACAGAACACAGAGAAGAGAAGTGGAGGGAGGAGGCGGGACATTTGATGAACTCTGTGATATCGTCTTTGTAGGCTGGCCCCAGAGAGAGGAATGAGGACAGACATGGGCAGCAGATAGAAGTGTGATCACAGCTGGACTTTGCATCAGTTCTGTCGACATCAAGAGCTCATTATGTGGCAGACCTTTATAACAGTATCTAGCTACATGTGTTGGCATTAATAAGTTTGGATCCAAGCTTAGAAAATCAGGCAGTTCAGTTCAGTTCAGTTGCTCAGTCTTGTCCAACTCTTTGCGACCCCATGGATTGCAGAATGGCAAGCCTCCCTGTCCATCACCAACTCCTAGAGTTTACTCAGACTCATGTCCATTGAGTCGGTGATGCCATCCAGCCATCTCAACCTCTGTCATCCCCTTCTCCTCCCGCCTTCAATCTTTCCCAGCATCAGGGTCTTTTCCAATGAGTCAGCTCTTCGCATCAGATGGCTAAAGTATTGGAATTTCAGCTTCAACATCAGTCCTTCCAATGAACACCCAGGACTGATTTCCTTTAGGATGGACTGGTTGGTTCTTCTTGCAGTCCAAGGGACTGTCAAAAGTCTTCTCCAACACCACAGTTCCAAAGCATCAATTCTTTAGCACTCAGCTTTCTTTATAGTCCAACATAAGCAAGGGATTTATTTGTCCCATGTCACAGAAATCCACAGGTTGGTTCTCTAGGACTAGAGGGAAATTTTCAAGGTCCCACCCCCTTTCCAACTTTCTGCTATGCCAACCTTGATGTTGGGCCATTTACACTTAAAATGATTGCTACTCTATCTGGACTAAACTATAATTCAAAAAGATATGTGCACCCCAGTGTTCACTGCAGCACCATTTACAACAGCCAAGACATAGGAGCAACTTAAATGTCTATTGGAAGATGAATAAAGAGTTTAGTTATATCAGCTTAAAAATGAATGAACTGATGCATTTTCAGCAACATGGATGGACCCAAAGATGCTCATACTAAGTGAAGTAAGTCAGGCAGAGAAAGACAAATACTGTATGATGTCACTTATATGTGGAATCTAAAATTCAACACAGATGAACTCATCTGTGAAACAGACTCACAGATCCAGAGGACAGACTGGTGCTCGCCAAGGTGGGAGATGGGAGATGGATGGATTGGGAGCTTGCAATTAACAGACGCAAACTACTATATACATGTATAACAATCACTTTGCCGTATCCAAGAAGCTAACACACATTGTAACTTAACTATACTTCAGTAAAAGTAAGCTTTTCAAAAAGATTGCTGCTACACATGCAGGTATTATGTACATAGCTGAGGCAGAAAAAAAAAAAAACAAAAAAGGGCAAATAGGAGATTGGGTTTTACACAGAAAAGGAAACCATGTTGTCCCTCAGCTCCCTTGAATTGTGTCAGATGGTCATCCCTAGCTGCAAGCGAGTCTGGGAAAGAGGATTTTGCGGCATGTGTGACGTAAACTCCCCCATCTGTGTTAACGTATCTTCAGTAAAATCCTCATTGCCCTCTATAGAGCTGCACTGATTGTTATGGCTGTCAGTAGGCATATGTGGCTCTATAAATGCAAATTGATTAACATTAAATAGGATTACAAATCTGTTTCTTCAGTAGCACTAGCCTCATGTGGCTTATGGCCACCATGCTGGGCAGTACAGGTACAGAACGTTTCCATTAGCTCAGAAGGTTTTGCTGCATGACTGCAGGTAATCATGGAGAGCTCCAGAATGTTGCACCAGAGTTGGCAGAAGGAGAAAACAGCCTGCATAGAAAACAGCTACAGTTCTCTGAGGTGACCAAAGCTGTAAGCACGGAAGGCGTCGGGGAGGGAGCTGGTGGGAACTGCGTGGGCACGAGGTTCCAGAAAAGCCGTCCGCAGCCGGCGGCAATGGCGCTGCTTCTAGAGCATGAATGCAGTGACGCTTCGGTTCCCACCTTCCCCCAAAGTATCTGAGGGTGCTTAGAGTTAAGTTTCATCCCTCTCCTCACGTTACAGATGGAGGGAGAGCATCTCCCTTCTCTAGAACAATCATGACAAATACATTTGGGATTCAATTTCCCTACCGCTTGCTCAGTCCAGGCTATAGAAGCTCCTGGAAGCTGAGGGGTGGAGACGTGGTGTGATTCCCAAGAACTCAGCGGCATTATTTGTCTAAGCATTAAGAGGAATTATTCAGCTAAATCCTGACGACTTGACAGCACGTTTACCTCTGAGAGCGTATTTCCCTTTCCTTCAACCTCATTACTTGTACTATATCTTCTGTCGAATCACACAAGATGCCCATCTGTTCAAGGGCTTATTCTGTTGGCTCACTCTGAATGGCTTGAATTTTAACTTTACTTTGAACTTACTGGCTTATCTCGTTCCGCTTTTCCTGGACCACATGCACTGTTAAATTGCATGTGTATTTCTCTCATCGATACTTTGAACCAAAACAATGCCAGGAGAGCCACGTGGCATGCATTTGCCTCTCCTGGTTCTTTATGAGATGGCATCCTCTTTCCCGTCTGTGAACCAGTGTGTCTAGCTCTACTAGGAGAGAAGCTGTCCTGATAAATGCTGTGTGTGGCACCAAAGCTGGAAGTCTTCCTCTTCCAGTTCTTGTGGAAATTAGTTACACTTCTTGCCTCCTTTCCCATTTGTCTTCGTGTCCAGAAAAAATGATCGAACCTTCTGATCCTTCTTTTGTGGCAGTCGCAGTTACCAGTAATTAAAGACGCAATATCCACGGTAGCCGTGTGATGGAAACGGGAGTGTGAACCCAGGGAACAGGGACCGTCTGCCTCCGCGTGATGCTTCTGTAACACCCGCTCTGCGGTGGGGGCTCAGTTGGCACCCAAAGAGTAATAAATAACCATGATGAGTAGTCTCAGCTTCTGCTTTCCAGAATCGTGTCTTGCTTTTTTCTAATCTTGTAAAATGGCTTCCTGATGAAGTGGAATGTCCATGTCACTATCACAGAAAATATGGATTGGTTTTCAATGAAATATTAATGATTATCAACTCACTGGGCTTTTCTTTTGTGAGAACTGAAATGAGAAGAGGAACTGAGTTTCTCGAGAATGAGTTAAAATATGATTGCTTCAGTATTAACCCAGGTCGATCCAAGCTTCTCTCTCTTTTCTTTTTGAACCCTCTTCCTCCACTTAATCCCAGCTCTCTTCTGACTGCCCTGCCCCTGCATTTGGCGTATTTTCATTCTTCAGTAGAAACTTCAGATAAACAGAGGCAAGATTTTGACAGCTGGGGATTGTGGGGTTCTAGAACAAACCAGAAATAAGCCTTGCCTCCATCACATGCCAGTCTTCTTGTATTAACTCTGAGAGTAATACTATCTGTAAAATGGGAGTGATAATGCATCCTTGGTACCTCTGTGGTGAGGACTGATGGAAGAGTGTGTGGGGAAGAGCACAGACTGTGAGAAACACGAACTCTCACTGTTTGGTTGAAGGTCGGGGGAGCCAGAAAGGAGGCAGAATCCAGATTTGCTCGAACGAGCCTCTCGGGCGAGTGATGCGGTGCAGAAACTTGTCGTGGCTGCAATGAGCTTTGGGGATGATCTGTGGGTTTCTGCTTCCTGCCCTCTTCAGTTTCCTGATACCGTTGGAGAGTGAGCTCTGCTGACGCTGGACACACTCTGGAGGTTTCTGCTCCACCTTTGCTGACCCAGTCCGGATTCGCATGACAACAAAAGAGTCACCCAGGCCCCAGTGGCTGAATGCAGGCAGGAAGGACCCATGAGAAGAGTCCTTGCTTCCGAGTTTTGGGGTGTAGGCTGTCATGGGGGAGACTCTGGGAATTCCGTGTGCTGTGCTTTCTTTCCTGGGCAACTGCCTGCTGTCGCCAATGACAATGCTGTCTCTGGCGCCTGGGTCCCCTTCCTTAGGCGTCTGTGGCCTTATCTGGAGACCCGCAGAGGGCTGAGCAGAGATGGAGCGATAAGCAGGAAGGACAGTGGAATTTTATTCCTGGAAAAAAAAAAAAGAGAGAGAGACCTTGGCATGAGCAGGAGAATAGAGGGTTCAGGGTGTTAATCACTGCTCCTTTTATCAGACAGCTTTATTAAGATCAATGCTTTTTGTTGCCAAATTAGAGTGGACCTAGAGCGAACTTCCCAGCAGTTATTAACACAAGTTCACATTTGCTGGAAGGATTGGGTACCTCCACGTGCTCAGCCATAGCTGGAAGTTACACAGTATCTGTATCATTTTTCACAGCTTTGTCATTAGCTGGTAATGATTTGATTATTTTGCAGATGAATCACAGTATAAATCTCTTTCACAAACACTACCTCCAAGTATTAATCAAAACCATTAAGGCAAAGCAGTCGGTGCAAATTAAAAAATTTGCATGTCTAAATTAAAAATTACAGTAATACATCATAAATAAATCTTTTAAATTCTCTGTGGCCTCTGTGCACATCTTTTCTTTGGTGTGTGTATTCTCTAATGAGACCATGATACCAGGCTTCTCTTTCTCTCTCTGTAGACATATACATATATATATACACACACACACATATCTATGTATTTATGTATCATACGTACATAAAACATGATCTAATTTGAAAGCAGAATTCAGGTCCTTATGTGGGACCTGGTATTAGAACATGACAGGAAAAGCAGAAGGTTTTTTTCCTATTTCCCATTTGCTTCGTTTTCTTCCCCCAAAAGAATATTCAAAGATGGCACTAAAAAGCCATTGCAGATCATTTCCAGCATCTCTCATTGTTGCAAAGTAAATATTTGTAAAAGGTGATGCTTCTTTTTCAAATAACTTTGAACTGTGAGGAAAATTACCAAGTTGTGTTTTAGGTAATATTTCATTTTGGAACTATTAACACATTACTTGCAGTATGGGAGGAAATTAGAGGGCTTTGAGTGATGAAAGCCACCTTTGGCATTAAAAAACTATTATTATTCCCTTGAAACACTGAAGCAAATTAAAACAGGAAAATGAAACTTTCAAGTGCCCTGGATTTGAAAAGGTATTTTTTTCCCCCTTTCATTTGTCAAAAAAAAAAAAAAGAAAAAAA
>SJYA01010601.1:0-13591 GCA_006410615.1 Neotragus moschatus
GAAAGATAGTAGAAAAATAGCCTGGGTAGGGACATCAGTGGGCAGGCATAGTTTGTTCCAAGTTCTTGTGTGACTAAAAAGGAGAATAAATGCACAATACCTCTATTCTTTATGAGGCCAGAAGGACTTTAAGTTAACTTATACTAACTTCAGTTGCCCAAAAGTTATTAGACAGGGAGGCCCAACTTAGACTGGGCACTGTGATTGTATAAGTGGCAGACTTCCTTTCATACTACAGCAGACTTTTCTATGAGAAAATGCTATTTTATGCAGTATAAAATTTTATGAGAAACATTCTTTTAAAGTGTTTTAAAATGGAAGGTTATTTAAAAAGAAGAGTACCATGAATATTAAATGTAATGGTAAGATAGTAAGTACAGATGATCCCTGTGGAAAACAATTGTAAGTATTCTTCCTCTTTTTAAAAATGATTGTGATTGAGTTTCATGATCATCTGCTACATGTTTTCAAGCACTAGTTTCAAGCACTAGAAGTATAGAATCTATTGGCCTTATAAGAGATCCACTTATCTCCATTCAATTTAAAGAATAAAGTGTGACTCTTCTAACTAATGAGACTGAGCCTGTAAGTCATTTGGAAACACCAATTCCATTGCCTTTGGTCAAATTTCGTATTCAAAGCTTATTAAAGTACTTCAAAGTATTAAACATACTACTCCATTATCTTTCACTGTGGTTTGGCAAGGTATTGCGTGGACATGTTGAGCATTGTGAATTTGTATACCGCTTTTCCAAAATAAAAGTGTCATCTTTCATTATTACTTGCTTAAATGTAAATGTTGTTTACTTCAAAGGTATATCTATGTAGCTGATGTAGTGGATAAGAACATTCATGTTATGAAAATACATGACAACTGGGATTTAACTCAACTCAAGGTAACAGTACCCTGGTTTCCCATACAACATGTTCCATTAGCTCCCAAGCTTGCCCTGGGAATGTACTTCTTGAATGAAGGAAATGAGACTATTTTAGAAGAATGATGGTGACATTATGTTTGCACTTAGAAAATTCAGTAGCAAAAATACCAATTTGGGGAGCCAGAAGGAGCTGGTAGGAGGGAGGTGGAAGGGATGAAAGTCAGAACAATGTTTCACTGCCTCCTCTTTGTTGGAAGGTAATCCAGTTGGACACCTTAGTGGATAACTTAACTGTTGATCCTGACACGGGAGATATTTTGGCAGGATGCCATCCTAATGCTATCAAGCTGCTGATGTATAACACTGAGGATCCTCCAGGGTCAGAAGTAAGTTCTTAGACTTACCCGAACTGCAGGGGAAAGCTGCAGGAATAAATAATGTGTGGAGGTGACTTGGGAGAATTTAGCAGGTCATATGTGATGCTCCAGAACTGAACAAATTCTGCATATGGAAAGAGTAAGATTTGGGACAGGCTGGGGAGATACAGCCCATTAACCCTTTCAAGTCACCTGGTGCCCGTTAACCATCAGTGCTAAACAACATATCCCATCCATGCAAAGGCTATACTTGTTTTGGGGAATCATGGGTACCAGTTCGTGGCCCAGGGAATTGAGGAACCCTGATTTAAATGACTGTAATCTCAAAAAAAAAAAATTAGATTTTGCCAGCAGTTCTATTACATACGATAGTGTTGAAGAATGTCTCATTTTAAAGATGTTATTTTAAATCTCTTATAAAATAATATCATACACCATTGAATTTTATATGGCATTAAAAACAACAGCATAAAGTATTGCAATTTCTATGCCATTATGCTTAAGGATAAAAAAAATCTCTAGTGAATTTAAATACAGATATAAATTCTTGGCACACATACTATGAGAGATTTATTCCCCCAAAATTATTGAGCACTTATAATGCACTAGGCTTTGTTCTCATACTTAGAATATATATCAGAAAATAAAGCATACCAAGATCCCTACTGTTAGGGAGGGAGACATTCAATGAACAATAAGCATCAGAAATAAGTAAATTATATATTAAGTTTGAAGTTGAAAAGTTTTATGGAAGAAAAAGCATAATAGTAAAAGGGATCAGGACTGCTGTGAACAGAGGGACAGCAGGTCTTAGTAAATAGAGACCAAGACAGACTTCACTGAGAAGGTAAGATTCTAACAAAGATATAATGGTTGAATCTAGATTTGGGGTTTTGGTAAACTGAGTCTCAAACGCCACCCTGGTAATTGGTCCAATGGGTAAAGAGAACATACTGCTTCTAAAATTGCTATTCTTTAGTTTTTTTTTTTTTTTAATTTGTTTCTTGAGACTTCCTGGCAATCCACTGGTTAAGATTCTGTGCTTCCAATGCAGGGGCTCATGCTTGACCCCTGGTTGGAGAACTAAGATCCCACATGCCGTGCAGTAAAAATAAATAAATAAAAATTTAAAAAAAATTTGTTTCTTTTGTTAACAAATTAGTCACAACTTTTTTTTTTTTTTTTGGCCACATTGTATAGCTTGGGGGATCTTAGTTCTCAGACCAGACTGAACCCATGCCCTTGGCGGTGAAATTGTGGAGTCCTAACCACAGGACCTCCAGGGAATACCTTAGTCACAACTTATTGACAAAAAACAGTAACAACAATAACAAACAAACAAAAAAAAATCAAAAAAATATAAAAAGTACAGTCTGAGACTGGAGCCTAAAGAATGTCACCCTGAGCTAGCTAGCAAGCTACCCTAGCCTCAGATGTGTGCCTCACAAAGTGATGCATATAACTTTTCTACAAATGCCCAACAATGTCTGCTTTAAAAGAACAAAAGAAAATATGATCCATAGAATGATTTGAAAATTGCTTAGACTCTTTTTCATGTCTCCATTTTCACGTTTAATCATTTGTTTATTTTAGGTAAGACTTCTTTCTTCACAGTCTCTGATACCCTTTATTTTTGGTCGTGGCTAATGTTTACAACATGAGTTCCATCTTGAGTATTTCCATGTAACAAACCTGAGATAAAGTTGTAGGGTCTTCCTTAAGATAGGAACTTAAAAAAAAAAAACTCTACTAAACTCTGTTTTAATAAGAGATGTCGATATAGACTCATGAACTCCTACTTGGTTTTCTTCAATTCATATCATGTCCTGATTGAGTGAACTTCATCCAAGCTATTTGGAAACCTGAGTGCTTATATATTTACTGATTAGCAAACTAAAGAATGTTAATCCTGCAGATCAAAAACAGGACAGGCAGTCGTGTCAGACTAAATTCCAGAGTATGCACTCCTTATGCTTGCTTCCCTGAGTGGGGATTGCAGCTGTGAAACCAGTGGGAACTGGTTCTGGGCTGGTTTGGCTAGCTAACTCGCTATCCCTTCATTATTTTGCTCCACGTTTACCTCCCCATGCTGTATGCCCAGTGAAAGGCAAGATCCTTTCTATAGAAGGAAGACTGTACACTCAATTAGATAAGAGCATTCATGGTTCTTACCTGTCTCTATAGACATGCCCAAACTATCAAACTTGTGAAAACCATCTGTTAAGGAATTTGGCTGATGTGAGATTACTAGCTCACTTGATTAGAAACATTAATAGTTTCATTAGAATAAGAAAAAAAAAGACTAAGACTGAAGATGCACAGATTTTAACTTACTGATTTCTGAGAATTGTACAAGTCCTGGAGTGTTTGGGAAAGAAAATGTCTCTGACAGCTGTTTGTTCTTATACTACTAATGAATGTTCTTTCTTGACAGGCACTTCGCATCCGGAACGCTTTGTCTGAGAAGCCCATGATAAGCACCATGTATGCCAACAATGGATCGGTGCTTCAGGGCAGCTCTGTGGCTTCTGTGTACAGGGGGAAGCTTCTCATAGGCACTGTATTTCACAAAGCCCTGTACTGTGAGCTCTAGACTCCAGATATTCCCAAAGTCTACATGTTTGGTAAAAGTAAACCCCTAATCATATAAGTGGAACTCTAAGTAAATGACAAACACACTCTAAGTAAATGACAGCTGGACAAATTGTGTCCAGCTTTTCTTATGCATAGTCATAAAGAAGCAGAGAGATTACATAATATTCCCCTAATTGCAAGTTAAGTGAGTGACAGTCCAACAAGAAACCAAACCTCTCAATTCTTTAACCAACTATCCCCAATACCCTTTCTACAATAAAACATGTGAACTGTGATGAGTGAGGTGTCCAGCTTACTTGGTAGCTGTGTGGCAAAATTACCTCATACAGCTGTGGTGTTCTGAGCCTCCTGCAGTCCAGACCAGGAGAAGAGCTAATGTTCAAATATTTACAGTCCCCCTTCTCTTCCTTCAATTGCACAAGCACAAACTGCCAGTCACGTGCCCAACACATGGATAAAAGCAAGAGTTGGCATTGTGAGACTGCCCAAGCCCTCCCTGAACTGGCATTCTCCCAAGGCAGACACACAGGAAGTCAGATTCTGGGAAGCCTGACAAAAGACAGATGGCACTGTCTACTTTAAGCCACAGCAGAGCTAATATGGTCTTTGTAACAGGTCATTATTCATGGTGGTATCTTGTCTCTGAAGTGAAGTGTTGCTATCAGCTTGACTCTGAGCTAGGGGACAGGGCCTCAGAACTGTTAATCCTCAGCTGCTTTAATCTTGTTATTTTGGTTGATTCAGTAAACACTTATTAAGCAACATTCCACAGACTTGACCCTAAAAAATCTGAAATAAATAACACAGTATAGTACTGAAGTCCTGTCTTAAGGACTCAAAATTAGTTTGACGAGGATGAATAGAAGTGTCCCTTTCTTGGTCAAAAATCAAGACGACCTTTAGCAAATCATTAACATGGCTTAGTATACCCAAGCATCCCACCCCCTCCCCCTTCCCTTTTCTGTGAATTTTACTGAGAAGTGGTTAGTTGATATATTTTTCTCTTCTGAGGATGGGGTGTTGGGGTGACTTCTTTATGTCCTAAAATCATTTTGCTCAGTTAGATGTAAGTTTTGTTGAAAAGTTTTGTAGCCAGGTAAAATTCTACTTTTTAGCCCATGTAACCCTTTCTGATTTAGACAATAAAACTGTGGTTTCCAGAGTTCCCTGGTGGCTCAGATGGTAAAGAATCCACCACAGTGCAGGAGACCAGGATTCCATNCACCCCCTCCCCCTTCCCTTTTCTGTGAATTTTACTGAGAAGTGGTTAGTTGATATATTTTTCTCTTCTGAGGATGGGGTGTTGGGGTGACTTCTTTATGTCCTAAAATCATTTTGCTCAGTTAGATGTAAGTTTTGTTGAAAAGTTTTGTAGCCAGGTAAAATTCTACTTTTTAGCCCATGTAACCCTTTCTGATTTAGACAATAAAACTGTGGTTTCCAGAGTTCCCTGGTGGCTCAGATGGTAAAGAATCCACCGCAGTGCAGGAGACCAGGATTCCATCCTGGGTCAGGAAGATCCTCTGGAGAAGGGAATGGCTACCCACTCCAGTATTCTTGCCTGGAGAATTCCATGGACATAGGAGCCTAGCTGGCTACAGTCCATGGGCTCACAAAGAATCAGACACAACTGAGCAACTAAGCACACAACACAAACTGTAGTTTCCATTGCTCCAGAGGATGAATGATTCAGCAAAATGTTACAATCAGTTCGCAGATTTTACATTTCAAAAGGCTAACCATTAGGGAGACACAGAGAAAAATAACTAAGAGCATGTATATAACCAGTTGTGGAAAATACAATCTTTTGGTTTTTTTTTTTTTTGTCTTTAACCTGTACAACTGCAAATTAGATAAAGTTTATCTGACTAAGGGAGACTTGTAGAGCCAGAAATGAGAAGAATACGTGTATTTAGATCCGGGTGGGTTCATAAGAATCTACCCTCTTCTTTTTGGGGCAATTTAGGAAAGGCTGCATGATAAAATCCCCAGACAGATGGGTGGCAATCTCATTGCTAGGGACCAATATGTCCTTTCACAATGAAGGCCTAGGAGAGATAAAGCTCTGGTGTTTCCCTTCATGTCAGTTCAGTTCAATTGCTCAGTTGTGTCCGACTCTTTGTGACCCCATGAATCACAGCATGCTAGGCCTCCCTGTCCATCAGCAAGTCCCAGAGTTCACTCAGACTCACGTCCATACAGTCAGTGATGCCATCCAGTCATCTTATCTTCTGTTGTCCCCTTCTCCTCCTGCCCCCAATCCCTCCCAGCACCAGAGTCCTTTCCAGTGAGTCAACTCTTCGCATGAGGTGACCAAAGTACTGGAGCTTTAGCTTCAGCATCATTCCTTCCAAAGAACACCCAGGACTGATCTCCTTCAGAATGGACTGGTTGGATCTCCTTGCAGTTTAAGGGTCTCTCAAGAGTCTTCTCCAACACCACAGTTCAAAAGCATCAATTCTTCAGCGCTCAGCCTTCTTCACAGTCCAACTCTCACATCCACACATGACTACTGGAAAAACCATAGCCTTGACTAGACGGACCTTAGTTGGCAAAGTAATGTCTCTGCTTTTGAATATGCTATCTAGGTTGGTCATAACTTTTCTTCTAAGGAGTAGGCGTCTTTTGACGCCTTCATGGCTGCAGTCACCATCTGCAGTGATTTTGGAGCACCAAAAATAAAGTCTGACACTGTTTCCCCATCTATTTCCCATGGAGTGATGGGGCCAGATGCCATGATCTTCGTTTTCTGAATGTTGAGCNATGGGACAAGATGCCATGATCTTCATTTTCTGAATGTTGAGCTTTAAGCCAACTTTTCACTCTCTTCTTTCACTTTCATCAAGAGGCTTTTGAGTTCCTCTTCACTTTCTGCCATAAGGGTGGTGTCATCTGCATATCTGAGGTTATTGATATTTCTCCCAGCAATCTTGATTCCAGCTTGTGCTTCTTCCAGCCCAGCGTTTCTCAGGATGTACTCTGCATATAAGTTAAATAAGCAGAGTGACAATATACAGCCTTGACTCCTTTTCCTATTTGCAACCAGTCTGTTTGTTGTTCCATGTCCAGTTCTAACTGTTGCTTCCTGACCTGCTTATAGGTTTCTCAAGAGGCAGGTCTGGTGGTCTGATATATTCCCATCTCTTTCAGAACTTTCCACAGTTTATTGTGATCCACACAGTCAAAGGCTTTGGCATAGTCAATAAAGCAAAATAGATGTTTTTCTGAAACTCTCTTGTTTTTTTGGTGATCCAATAGATGTTGGCAATTTGATCTCTGGTTCCTCTGCGTTTTCTAAAACCAGCTTGAACATCTGGAAGTTCCCTGTTCACGTATTGCTGAAGCCTGGCTTGGAGAAATTTTGAGCATTACTTTACTAGCATGTAGTATTATTCTCTGTGTATCTAGAAGTTGGTTTTTGTCAGTATATTCCCAAAGTTGTTTCTGTGGGAAATCTGGGCAGTACAAGGCCTTATTGTAAATTTAAGTATAAAATGTATTCAAACCCAATTAAACACACAACAAATGCATACTGTTGTATATATTTGTTTCTCTTTGTGCTACATAGTGAATACTTCTTATTCATCTATCTTAAAGACTTCAGGCTTTTTTTTTTTTTTTTAACTTCTTCAGTCTGCTGTTATAGAGCTTCCCAGGTGGCACTAAGTGGAAAAGAACCCACCTGCAGGAACAGGAATCAATTTTCCTGTTTATTTGCTTCTGTATGGCATTATGTATCATAGCTGGTAGGGAATCCAAATTATGTTTTCTTTCCAGGTGATGCTAGTGGTAAAGAACACACCTGCCATGCAGGAGATGCAAGAGACATGGGTTCGATCCCTGGGTCAGGAAGATCCCCTGGAGACGAGCATGACAACCCACTACAGTATTCTTGCCTGGAGAATCCCATGGACAGAGAAACTTGGTGAGCTATAGTCCATGGGGTCCCAAGGAGTTGGACACAACTGAAGCAGCTTAGCCTGTAGCACATAGGGCATTAGGGATCATAGTTGGTAGAGCATCCAAATTATGTTTTGTTCTTTTAAAAGTAACTGAGTTTTGTTCTGGCAAGCAGATACATTACTAGTAGATCCATTTTATCCTGCCAGGCTTAGAGTTATTCTTTCTTAGAGAATGTCAGTCTATTTTTGTATATAACAATGACTTGTGCTTCTTAACTCATCATCTTTTTTCCTTTATAGCTTTTCTGCATTCCAACTGAATAACGAAGGGTTTTTTCTCTATTCCAGTTAGGTTAATTCCTAACTGGTAGTTCTAAGTAAATTCTTGTATTTATGTCTGTGTCACACAGGCTCAGACTACAGTGAATGACCACACAGACTGCTGGTATCCATTACTTTTCACAACTCCCATCTCTCTTAATACCCTGGTTGTAAATTTCAGCTGATTTGAGATACTGAAGTTCTGCTCTCTGTTTTTCTGCCTTAAATTTAGTTCCTTTGTCTTAGCTATACTACCAGTGTTTCAGAGTGAAGTATTGTCTGGCTCAAAATCTTTAGGATGTGTGAAAAGAAGTATCAGTTCATTGGTAAGAGCTCTATGCTGAAAAAAGTCTCATGTGTCTCAGAACCACTTCCATCACTGTATCCTCCCATTTACTCCCCAGATCCTGACTACCTCCTGTTGCACTAACAAGCACTCCAAGGGCATTTGCACATGGTAGTAATTATCCCTGTGCATGGTAAATTCCCTGGATACCTCTTTTTCCCCTCTTACTGTGGATATTTCTTGACACCCTGACCTCACTGCTGTCACCTTCAGAGATGGGCTTCTGTGAGCCTTAGTCCATATCAGCTCATTCTGTCATTCTTCACCATGACAACCTATTTTATTCTCTGAATTGCATATTTTTATATGTGATATATTATTGCTTATATTTTAATAAACTTATTTAATATCATCTCTCTCCATAAAGGTGATGATGACCTTGATAACTCTTTTGAATGCCTACTCAGTGGCTAGCATTTTAAAAAGTTCTTTATATACAGAAACTAAGGCGAAACCCTCAGCACCGATCTAAGACAGGTACTAATCATGTCCATTTTTCAGAGGCAAACTGGAGGAGGCTCACCAGGATTAAAAAGCAAGCTCCAATTCACTCCACCACCAGTAGGTGAGGGTGGACTTTTAATTATCCCGATCAGTTCAACTTCAAAGCCTATGGTTTTGATCATTGTCCTGTTCAGTATAGAGAACTCACAGGTATAGAGAACTCCCTGTGTGCCTGATGCTCTTCATGAGCTTCCATATTGAATAATTTAATCCTGCCACAGCCTTCTGGGGGAATCGTGTCCCTTCTGGTATCTCTGCTGGAGAAATTGAGGCAAAGAGAAGTTAAATCATTTTCCCAAGTCAAAAGTCAATGAGAGGCTGATCCTAACTGGGATTCAGGAACCTGAATCCATAGGACATGCTTTTTACTCGTCTGCTCTTTCACCTCTAGGAAGGAGGGGTCACCTTAACCTTGCTAACTAATGTACCTCCAGCACTCAGGTTAGAGCATGGTGCTTTATAAGCATTGAAAAAAGGACCGAAGAACAGTAATGAATATATTAGCAGTGGTAATATCAAATACATATATAACTGTATATAACTTTAGAGTATGGTTGAATAGGACTTCTTTTATTTCTTTTAAAAGCCATTTTCTTTTATTAACCTGAAAGATATTTTGTTACTCTGAAGACATTAGGTAATATTATAGATTCCTCCCATTGTCTAAGCTTCTAGGGAAAAAAAAGTTAATATGCCCGTCATGATTTTTTATTATATTTAATATATGCTTTAAAATGTATATGTAAAATGTATATATTAAAATATATATGGATACATATACTTGCATATAGATTATTTTGTGTATATATATATATATATATATATATGTAATTGCATATATTCACCAAAATCATGNCTAAGCTTCTAGGGAAAAAAAAGTTAATATGCCCGTCATGATTTTTTATTATATTTAATATATGCTTTAAAATGTATATGTAAAATGTATATATTAAAATATATATGGATACATATACTTGCATATAGATTATTTTGTGTATATATATATATATATATATATATGTAATTGCATATAGTCCCCCAAATCATGTTTTACAGCATGTTTACTTTTTGTTCTCTATTAAGACATTTTATCTATATATTTTGATTTGGATTTTAATGCTTTTAAGATAATATCAGGAATTGAAGACATATTTAGAAAAATGAGTAAACTAGAAAATTATATGAAGAAATTGTACCTCTGTAATTACTAATCCCTTATATATTTTTGACATATAACTTAAGACATATAAATAAAATTGAATGGTGGAAAGAATATCTTTCTTGATTAAATCCATTTATATTGATATATGTCTTGCTGTGTGTTACATTTTTTGTTTTAACTTTATTGTAAATTATTTAAAACATCTCTGTTTCTCATCTTCAGTAGAATTGAAAATTAAAACTGCCTCTAAATTATTAGCTATTTTGCTTAAAATTTTAATATTCTGATGTGCTAATTTGGTTCTATAATTAGATTAATATTAGTTTATAATGATATTTAAAATAATTTTTAAATGCTGTATTTAAAACATTATGGTCATACTTGCACTAGACTGACTTGTAGTGCATTTTCTCCTTTTCTAAAGCTATTACATGAAATAACTGAAATGAAAATATTTGCAAAAATCATCTGAAATTATTCACTAGTTAAGAATTTTCTGACAGGTTTTTTTTTTTTTATACCATTTGCTTCCTTATTTGATATTTATAACATTCTTGAAAATCAGTGATTATGCTTTTCAGAGCAAGCCATTGAAACTCAGAATTCAAGCAAGTCATTAAATTTCACATTGTGAATAGGTAGAACAACTATTCATAAGCATCGTTTTCAGAGTTCAAATGTATTTATCATTTTTGTAACTTTATTAGATTTAGGATAATGAGTTACTTTTATATGTTCGAAAGTAAAGAGCCTAGAGAAGTTAACTCTAAGAAACATTAAGGAATTCATTTAAAATCTCATATATGTATATTGTTACCTTTCCGTTTTATGTTGAGTACCATTCTAATTTTCCTTCCTTTACAGCTTTTACACTTAAAACAAACACTTCAGAATCTATTACTCATGTGGCTCAGTCTAAATACTGAGACTGTTCTTTGAGAACAGAGATATTACCATTTTTTTTTCTGTATAATCATTAATTCTATATAGTCATTAATTAGGAAAATCAAACCAAGTTGACTGATTTTATGATTGATGTAAATGATGATAATATGAATTGTGATAATTATTTGACATTGCTATTGAGTCTGTAAATTCTGGATTTTTAAAGTAAATCTTAAAATGAGAATATCAAACAGTTCTACCTTATGGCCACAATAACATGTGTGAACCAGTTGCTTACACTGAGTATAAGGGTTTGTTTTTTGTTGCCAGCTATTCAAATCTCTTGTGGAACCAGGTGGGAGCATTAACTACTAATTAGCAAATACATACAAAATGTTGCAAAATGAATGATGACAGAAAAATATATTTAGTATTTAAGCCTAAAATTTCATTAAATATTTTTAAAATATAAAAATACTTTTCAGATACTTTAGTACATATATTTTTGATTTTAAATTTACTATTGGATATTTTTTAGTGAAAGGAAATCAAGTTTTAATTATCAGAATTAAAATGAAATAATTTATTTCTATTGTTGAAAATGACATTGGGCTTGGAAATTGGAGAAAATTTGCTGTTATTGCAAGAGTTAATTTCCAAGTAGATCATTCATTCATTTCTTGACACAATCATTCAGCATGCATGCATTTAGCAGGCAAGTATTATCTTAGGTGGTGTGATTAATTGGCAAAAAACTGTGGTGCCAACAGAATAGACTCATTCATTTGTGCATAAAACGTACTATCTGAATATATTTAGAAATACATTAGAACAATGATTCTTAAATGTAATTGCATACAAAACAACTAGAGGTTGGTGAAATTGTAGGTTTGGGTTGAGGCCTGAGATTTCACATTTCTAGCAAACTCATAGATGATGCAGATGTTATTGGATTATAGACTAACTGAATAAAAAGACATTAGCAGCTGACAAAATAAGTTTAGTAACTTAAAGTTCATCCTATTATTGTTATTTTGACTTAATTCACAATTATAGAAGAGTGAGTTCTTTGTAAAATTGTGTTCTTTTGATACATACTTCAGGATTTTCCTATATTTTACTTTCCTATATATCCCTATATATTTTCCTTGCTATATACTCACCCTTCTATAAATGCTTATACTAACATAACATTCTGTACTTTATGCTGCCTTTTCCCTTCTGAGTCATATGTGTAGAATGTATTCTTATCAGTTCATTTTAGGCTGAGAAGATGGAATTAAAAATCTTTCTTTATTCTGTTCCTCTTGCTGGGCTTCAACTAATCTGTCACTTTTTCATCAGTATACCTGAAAAGAATATTATACCACTTCCTATGTAATTTAAGTTTCCTATAACATTGTATTTTTAAAATTCTTTTATATATCCTTATATTATTTTGTCATGCATTTTACCTTTATATATATAAGCAGAAAATAAATTATTTTTCTCTTAGCCAGTTATCTTTCAAAGCTATTAAAAATAGCTTTAAGAAAAAATGAAAATAATTTTATTTTACTTTCACTTAATTCATTCTAGCACACTCATTTCTTTGTGTTAATTCTGGTGTGTGCTGGCAATGAACTCTAATTTTGTTAATGTAAAAGTATTTATTTATATATTTCTTTATAGCCTTTGTAGTCTCTAAGCATTTGTGAATTTAAGAATAAGGAAATCTCAGATGTTTTGGATGATACAAAAACTAGAAATCTTTAATATATGGAAAAACTTCATTTCTATTTGTCTGAAGATAGGCACTAGAGAAGGAAATGGCAGCCCACTCCGGTGTTCTTCCCTGGAGAATCCCAGGGGTGGGGAAGCCTGGTGGGCTGCCGTCTATTTGGTCGCACAGAGTCGGATACGACTGAAGTGACTTAGCAGCAACAGCAGCAGGGGTAATATTAGATGTAGTCTCAAAGTCTCGTCTATGTATGAAAGTAGACAATTTGGATTTGTTTGAAACAGTTGAAGAGGTGAGTAAAAGTTATTTCAAATATAGAAAAAAGCAGAAATATTCAACAAGTATAAAAATTGTGATTGAGTGTAGAACTAAAATTGGAAGTGAATTTCCAAGAAAATTACTTAATGAAAATACAGTAGTGTTATAATGAATCATGTTATAGATAAAATAATAAACAACATATTTTGAGAACTTACTATTGAGACTGCTTGAATATTCTTAGAACAATGTGGAAATTTAATGTAAAACTTTTGCCTTATATTCAAACAGTTGCATAAGTACAGCAGTTAAAAAGATGCCAGCATGATGCATATTATTTCTGAATTTAGCAGGACTGATGCTGTGTATCTAGATCAAAAGATCAGATAAAAGGCAGAACTTGGGCCATATACGAGAAATAGAAAATAATAAGATGCTAGAGGTCCAAGAATCCCAGTAATAATTAAACAATATATAGAGAAACATCAACATGTGACTATTTTGAATTCAGAAAATGTAAAATAGGCCATGGTTAGTTTTAGGACGAAGAGCACTTAAAATTTTGGAATACGAATTTGTTTATGAGGTGAAAATACATAATATTAGTACTATTTAGAAAAACCACAAGAAGAACTTCTCAGCT
>SJYA01010602.1:0-13496 GCA_006410615.1 Neotragus moschatus
CCTGATCTGCCTCTTGAGAAATCTGTATGCAGGTCAAGAAGCAACAGTTAGAACTGGACGTGGAACAACTAAGGTGAAGGGGACTTAAAATGACTATGATTGATATGTTAAAGTACTCAAAGCAAAAGTTCTCAGCTGGGGAGGGAAGATACTGCCCCCACCTTGGGAGAGGGACATCTGACAATATCTGGAGGCTTTTTTTTATCATCTCATGTAGAGGGTAGAGGTCAGAGATGCTGCTAAATATCTTACAACCCCCAGGACAGTCCTTGACAATGCAAAATTACCCAGTCCACAATATCATTAGTGCCAAGGTTGATAAATACTGCGCTAGTAGAAAGAATACACAATAGGTGAGACCAGACTGGAAAATTCAGCAGACATTAAAACTACAAGAAAGAATCAATTTAAGTGCTAGAAATCAAATGCACAGGAAGAGAAGAGTACCTTTCATGGACTCATGAGTAGATCCAAGGAAAGAGTCACTCAAAACATCAGTCAAAGAAGATAGGTCAATACAAATGACCCAAACCAAAATTTAAAAGGAATAGAGTAGACCCCCACTCACCCAAGATCAGAACATTTAAGAGCTGAGGAAATGTAGCAAATAAAATAATATTTGTACAGTGACAATCAGTAGGTGATGAAAGAGATAAGGCACAGAGGAGCTATTTCAAAAATTATGGCTGAGAATTTTTCAAAACACAAACTATGACACAGTTTATGAGACAGAAACTATGAACCCAAGAATCTCCTAGGATACCAGATACACACACACACACACACACACACACATTCAGACATAGCATTCAAATATTCAGACAGGAAAGGAGGTGTGCACACTTCAAAGCACATACATTAAAACGGAGAAGATGTAGATAAGCGTGATCTCTGCCCAAGGATAACATGAAAATTCAACACTGCTTAACTGTACACTAAAATATGTCTAAAATGGTAAATTTTATGTTACATGTCTTTTAAATCACAGCTACAATCCTCAGATTAAAAATGTTCTTTTTAAAAGCTGAAGGCAAAGTATTGAAGAAAGCAAAGAAAGACATATTACTTGGTAAGCATGCATTTGGAACAGGAATGAGGTTTCCCACAAAGAGGTAAACTTAGTTATCAGTGGGCAAAAAAAAAAAACCAAAACTCACACATATTATCATGGTGTGTGGTCCTCTGGAGCATAATCTTTAATGGAAAAATAAAAGTTATTCATTGGTATTTAACTTCTTTCTTTAGGAAGAAATTTAAATTTAGTTAACTTTTCCCCTTAAGGGATGGGGCGATAAGGACAAAAAGAAGGCTGAATGAGACCTGCAGAAAAACAAGTATAAGAATTTTCTGAATAAATTTGTCAATAAATACCGTCAGCATAGAGGCCTTAAATATATCAGCAAGAACTCATCATGGTACCCTTGGCTGGAGGAGTACCACCAGCCCTCACTGCAGAGAACACCTCTGAAAACACCCTGATGCTGGCCCCACCATCTGGAGGGTAAAACAGTCAGTCAAAGGGATTTACTTGTTGTCAGGCCTGTTATCAAGCCCCAGCCATGCCAGTTGTTGTACTGAAATGTCCTTGAGAATTGCAGAAAAGGTTATTGCATAGTCACTGATAACAATTGTCTTGGGAAAGCGATCTTAGGGAACACTGTCCTCTGGACCTTATGATTGTGATTCAGAGAGGGTTTGAAAATGATGGGCTTTGACCTAACTTATACCACCCCCCTTCAAAATTTATTGAGCATTTACTATGCACTGTGCCGACTCTAGGGAAATAAAGATCAATGAACCAGAGTCTTGGGCTGTAGCTGGAGAAGCACGTGGCAGAGGACCGGCCTGGTTATTACATCCTATGTACTTATTGAGCTGCTCTCTGTGGTCAGTAGGAAGACTTTGGTGGATTTTAATGACTGACTTTCTGTTTCTGTTCATATCCAAGTAATAATTCCCCAGAGCAATTTGTAAAGCGTTGCTGATTACAAATACTCTGAGGCTTCAAGCAGGCGGCATCATAGGAAATCACAGAAAAATATCAGAGAATACTTTCTAAATGGTTATTCTGGTCAACCTCTTTGGCTTGGATTTGTGCAAAAACTGTGACATCTCTAAAATAGCTAACACTCAATACAAAGTGTGTTAATTTACCTAATTAACATTACCTTGTAGTCCCCCTTTCTTTAAATCGATATTGTGAAGTTTCTTTTCTTTATACTTTATACTTCCAGTGAAGCTGGAAATCAATGACACCAGATAATCTCAGCACAGAAAGAGATCTGAACAGAGGGAAAGTAGCCGTGACTTAGCAGTGCAAGCCATAACGGTGTTTTGATGGAGCCAGCCTTCTTGACTCACTTAAAACAGGCAGTCTGTTCAATGTTTACATCCTGTCAAATTTTGTACTGTGATTTGAGATTGTTATGACTTGGATAAATTAAGATTCAAGTGGAGCACAGGGTGCTGGCTACGGAGCCAGGGTTCAATAAAAGACAACAATAGAATTTGATATAGAGAACTTTATTACTCACAAGTCCTGGAGGAAGTACCTGACCTCCTGGGGCCCCTCAGGGAAGTCAAGACAGAGGTCAAGGGTGAAGGCAGGGAAACCCTAGCAGATCCTGGGGCACATATTTTCATTAGGGTCTATAAGTGAAGTGTTCTGAGATTCCTACCTAATTCCTACTGGTCAATTAAAACTGAAAAGAGCTGTGTTTCAGGTTAAGCTCTGTGTGGGTCTTATCTAACGGGGTTATAGAGGAGGCCTTGGTAGGGAGTAAACTGTTGATCACAAGGACCATTGGAGGAGTCACCCCAGGAACTTAAATTTGCTTGTGACTCTAAGGGCTATTGTCTACAGCGTGTGCTCAAGAGAGGGGCTCAGGTCAGTTCTAGGCCCATGAAGGCCATGTGGCCAAATAAGCTGGATACTGAGGCAATGATACCGTGGAGTAGCTCAGTAACTCTCAACGTAGGTGTCCTAATGTGTGATTATGATTTTTAAGAGTTCTAGTCATTTGGAGACACGCTGAGACCCTTGCAGAAGAAATTCTATGATGTCTGTAATTTACTTTGAACAGTTGGAAGAAATGGAATGTGATCAGAGCTACGGATTTAACAAGAGAGGTCTTGAGATGATAAATGCTGAGGCCAGGTGCCACATTTCTGTCAACACCATCTGCCCCCAGAATAAAGTTCAGGAAAATAGAAATGAAAGGCTGACCTGAGATCACTGAAAGGTGGACTAGTGAGAAAGCCAGCTTGCAAATGATGAAAATTTAACTCTAACAAATGAATTTTGTGCTAATCATCAAGGTAAGTGTGAGTGAAAATCGCTCAGTCGTGTCTGACTCTTTGCAGTCCCATGGACTGTAACCTGCCAGGCTCCTCTGTCTATAGACTTCTCCAGGCCAAAATACTGGAGTGGGTAGCCATTCCCTTCTCCAGGGGATCTTCCTGACCCAGGGATCAGACTTGGGTTTCCCAAATTGCAGGGGGATTCTTTACCAGTCATCAAGGTAGAAGCTGGCTTCTGCCATTGCTGGATGTAAGATCTCTAATGATGCCTTGCATTTTTTCCTTGTCTTTCCCGTGAAACTGTTTTCTTCTGCACTGACTGTATTCTTACACAAGTTCTTGATATGTCACAGAAAATACAGCCACGGCTGCTCTGGCCTTACAATTTTTTTTTTTTTTTTGCAAGTAAGATACTCACAATAAATAAAGTAACCCAGCCCTTCTGTATCCCCTACATACTGGAGAGTATTTCTGTTAAACTCACCAAAGGTTCTGATTGGTCCCACTCTAGTCATTACCTCCAAGGGAAGAAGGAGGTAGATGGGCTGGCTAGATGAGTTACATTCCCCCAGCTTGTGGGAGAGGAGGTAGGACCCCTCAGCAGGCAAGGCAAACTCTTATTCCATGTCCTCTATTCACTCTGTGTGACCTCGCCTCCCACTGCTCCCCACACCCACCCTGCACCAGCTGCTTGACCTCACTACACTGCCTCAGATATCCCAGGCACTTCTACACTGCAAGAATTCAGACCTCAGCTGGAATGTGCTTTCACCATAGTCCCAATGAATAACTCTCTAATTATTTGCCTTCAAGTCTTGACTTGGAAATCTCAAAAATTATCTACCCCTTCTCTATCGATCTCCCTATTCGGCACACATCATTTTTTGAAGTGCTATTGAATTTGTGTATTTCTTATGTTTGCTTAGTTTTTCTTGCCTACTCCCAAGAGGGAAAAAAAAGGAAAACTTCATGAGAGCAGCAATTGTTTGTATCATAAGTGCTTGGTTGCTGATCTCTGAATCCTTGAATAACAGTGCCTGGTAGATACTCTCTATTTGAATACAAGTGAATGAATAAATGTACTTAGTCAGAGTCATTAGTATCGGAGGCAATGAGCTATTAAAAAAACAGTTCTTATACCAAGGGCATGAGTTGTTGGGAAGGAAAAATCAAATGCTGTCATATTGCAGGTATGTCTGGTCTCAACCCTGCTATCAAGGAAGGCTTCCTGGAGGAAGAAACATCCCAAGATGGTTCAGAACTCTTAGGTGAGGAAGCAGAAGCAAGTTTGGTGACAGTGTCAAGAGAGAGTGCATGCTAGGATCTTACACACAGATTTTAGGGTTGGATGGCATGATACACTATGACTGTGTGTGCACAAGCCTATACAGAGGTAAGTACATTTACACACACACACACAGCATACAGAGCAGCCCCAGATAAAACTGGCAAGGTGAGCAAGTCTGTGTCGCAGTCTCAATTCACAGTAACACATTTGGACTTTAGCCTGTAGGCACTGGAAAGGCGTGGAAGGATTTTACAAATGGAAGTGACACAATTAGGTTCATTTTAAAGTGCTCTCTCTGGCTGAAGGGTGAAAAATGAAACAGACAGAGCTCAAGATGGGAAACAGGAAGAATGATTTCAAGCAATGCATGCAGCAGGAACCAGCCCAAAGAAAACAACAGAGCCTTCTATCTAGGGACTGCAGGTCAAGAGACCTCGGGTGTGTAGGGAGTACAATATTGAAGGCATTTTCTTTTTATAAATAAAAGTTGTCCGTATAGCAAAAACAAACGTAGTCTTTCATTTGTAAGTTTCAGAAATTATCAGTTAGATTTCAAACCAAAAATTTCAAATTTAGAGAACCCTTCAAGACAGATATACAAGTAGACATCAAGACCTGATTTATCTTTGCTGTTGTTAAGTCATGTTGGACATTTTTGTGATCCCATGGACTGTAACCTGTGAGACTCCTCTGTCCAGTGGGTTTCCCAGGCAAGTACACTGGAGTGGGTCGCTATTTCCTTCTCCAGGAGATTTTTCGGCCCCAGGGATTGAGCTCGTGTTTCCTGCATTGCAGGTGGATTCTCTCACCAGTGAACCTCAGTTGAAGGCAGAAGAATTTTGGGGTCCCAGCTTGAAAAATGCCAGCCTTTGGCAACTGAAGTCTGGTGAAATGTGTTTGTGGTTTATGACATGTGACCAGCAATCTCATTTTGCACTTTTCAGACCACGGTGACAGAAGTGGTCATTTCCATTTTTCCAGCAGTTTTCAACATTTCCTTCATAATCAATAACAGGCCCAGGGACTTCCCTGATAGTCCAGTGGTTAAGACTTTTCCTTTCAACGCAGGGGGTGCAAGTTCAATCCCTGGTCAGGGAGCTAAAATCCCACATGCCTCACAGCCAAAAAGCCAAAACATAAAACAGAAGCAATATTGCAGCAAATTCTATAAAATCTTTAAAAATGGTCAACATAAAAAAATCTTTAAAAAATAAAATAAAATAATAGACCCTAAAATGTATTCCAAAAGCCCTCTGCACAGCTTTCAGAAGATGTGTTGTGACATTCAGATTCCTGAAGCTGAATCCTTTGTTTAAATCAAGACTTGAACTACCGAATGCCCAGATGTGACCTCTGGATATATATACTCAGAAGCGGGATTACTAGGTGATAGAATAATTTCATTTTTCATTTTTTCATGAAACTCCTTACTATTCTCCAAGGTGGTTGCACCATTTTACATTCTTGCTAACAGCGTTCAGAGGTTCCCTACTCTCCACATTCTCATCAGCACTTGTCATCTCTTGTCTTTTTGACACTAGCCATTTCAACAGAGGTCATATGTTATGTGCCTTTGATTTCTATTTTCCTGATGATGAGTGATGATCAGCTTTCCATGAACCTGTTGGCTGTTTGTTTGTGTTTCTTGGAAAATGTCTATTCAAGTATTTTGCCTTTTTTTTTTTTTTTACAAATATGTAGTTTGTTTCTTTGCTGTTGAGTTGTATGTGTTCCCTATGTATTTCAGATGTGTAGTCTGTAATTATTTCTCTCATTCCCTAGGTTTGCATTTTGTTGATTGCTTCTGTTTGAAGAAGCAGTCGCCTCTCCTAGACTTTATGGTTTGGCATCAATAAGTAAAGATACCCCCTGTAGTTGGTGATGCCAGAAAACTTGGCTCTCTGTGCACTGATGCTAAAAAAAATATGGAGACAGAATTTTGGAGAAAAGGAAACTGTGACCCTAAGTCTGGTGGCTCGGGGCACTGGATGTGTTGGCACATAGTGGCTCCTGGATTGGGGTTGGGGGTACAGTGTCCCATGGGCTCAGAAAGTTGGAGTCCATCACAGCTGGGTGACCCTTGGCCATGAGAGCTGTGGGGTCCACAAGGACGGTTGGGGGACCCAGTGATGCCTCTGTATCCAGTAACAAGAGACCAGGGGAGGCAGCAGTGGTGTCCAGGGCCAGTGGTGTGCACACACTTGACTGCAGGCTCATGTACCATGGTGCATACTGAGATGAGCAGCAGGGCAGGGGTCAACTGTGAGCACAGAGGCAGCTTCCGGGGCAGGCAGGACATGGTGGCATGCACGGCTGTCAGCCAAGTGGAAGATGGACCTGGACAATTCAAGTCTGCAAAGGAAAATTCCTGTAGGACTTCTGTGGGGGGGGTGGGGAGGTGCAGTCTGCAGTGGTTGTACTGACTACTGGTTCCAACTGCCAGAGTCCCTCGTGTAGCAGGCCCCTGGGGTGCTGGTGGTGAGCATTGCAGGGCACTCAGCAGTAAAAACTGTTGGGATCCGCAAGGCTGAGGTTCTCAGTAGTGACGGCTCCCGGGCTCCTCTGCAGAGCGGGCCCCTGAGGACCATGGAGGCCCCTGCTGCTTGGCTGATGCTGATAACCCCGCCCTCTTCTCTCTTAGCTGTATCCTGACATCTCAGCTATGTTCACCTTCCCAGCCATCCAGATAGGAGAAACCAAGTGGCCCAAAGTGCTGGTTGATACCTTGCTCTCCTTTTCCCTCCTGGACCAGGGAACCCACTCTGGGCTCTTGTCAGTGCGTCTCAGGAGCCTGAGATGATGCAGGCAACGTGGAGCTTTTCTTCCTACCCTTTTCATGTGGGTTTTTCAGGCTTTTAGCTCCACTGTGTTGCTACAACCTCTTAAGTGGACTTTAGCCCTCTTCCAGAGCTGGTTTTGTTTGTGCAGAAGGGGAAGAAACTTGGAGGCTAGAAGGCCCTGCTCCAGCATCATTTTTATTTACTTTTCAATTGAGTTTCTTTTTATTGTTGAATTTTCAGGAATTTTTACATATTTTGGACACAAGAAGCTTAACAGATATGTGTTTAGGATATGTTTATTTAGATCTTCTTTAATTCATTCATCAGAATTTTGTAGTTTTTCAAAATCAAAACAAAAATGTAGCAATCCAACAAATGTGGTATTAACTATTAAAAACAGCTTTTCACAGAAAAATCTATCTTATTTTCTTTTAGCAAATTTACTTTAGTATCTAAAAAGAAGAGAATTTTGTAGTTTTCCCCACGTACAGCCCAAGCATAATTTGTGATGTTTATAACTATTTCACTTTTGGGTGCTAGTATAAGTGATGTTACTTTTTAAATTTCAAATTCTAATAATTGTCCATTGTCGATACATAGGCAAGCAACTGACATTTGTATAATAAACTTGCATTCCATGATTTTTTTTTTTAATCATCAATCATTGGTTCCAAGAAGTTTTGTCTCTAATGTTTGGAGTTTTCTATGTAGACAAGTATGTCATCTAAACAAAGGCAGTCTTATTTATTCCTTCCCAATTTATGTACTGGTTAGTTCTTTCTTCGTCTTTTTACTCTGGCTAGGGCTTCCAGTACAATCTTAAATTGGAGTTGTGAGGGATCATCCTTGCCATTTTCCTTATCTCAGTGAGAAAATATATAATTTATCTCGACTCACTCTGGTGTTAGATATATATTTTTGTAGATATTCTTTATCAAGTGAGAAAGTTTCTTCTCAATTCCTGCTTGGCTGACAGTTTTAATGATAATTGGGTATTGGATTTGTCAAATGCTTTATCTTCATCTATTAGTATAATCATGATTTTTTTTTTCTTTAGCCTATTGACATGGTGGATGAAACTAATTGAATTTCAAATATTTAACCAGCCTTCCATAACTGGAATAAATCCTACTTGGTCTAATTAATGTTTGATTCAATTTGTACATTATTAGACTTGATTGACTAAGGAATCTTATATTGACTTTCATGAGACATACTCACCGGGCTTCTCTGCTGGCTCAGCGGGTAAAGAATCCACCTGCACACAGGGGACTCAGAGATGCCGGTTCGATCTCTGGGCCAGGAGGATCCCTTGAGAAGGAAACGGCAACCCACTCCAGTATTCTTACCTGAAAAATCCCATGGAGAGAGGAGTCTGGTGGGCTACAATCTAAAGGGTCACAAAGAGCTGGACATGACTGAGCAACTAAACACAGTCATCTATGGGTTTTTATAATGTCTTTCTTTGGCTTAGTGTAATGCTGGCCTCTCAGGTTTCCCTGGTGGCTCAGATGGTAAAGAACCCGCCAGCAATGCAGAAGACCTGGGTTCGAGGATTAGGAAGATCCCTTGGAGGAGGGCATGGCAACCCACTCCAGTATTCTTGCCTGGAGAATTCCATGGATAGAAAAGTGTGGCAGGTACAGTCCGTGGGGTCGCACAAAATTGGACACAACTGAGCGAGTAAGCAGTAGCAGGAGCATCAGTAATGCCGGCCTTTTACACGGGGTTAAGAAGCGACCCACTGCTTCTGTTTTCTGAACTAAATTGTGGGAAACTGACTTCACTATATATATATTTTAAATTGTAGAATGCACCAATGAAACCATCTGGACCTGGACATTTCTTTTATGGAAGGTTAGTAATTACTGACTTAAATTCTTTAATAGATTTAACTCTATTCTGATTCCCTATTTCTCCTCCTGTGAGTTTTGGAAATTTTTATATTGCAAGGAGCAGCCTCATTTCACCTAAGCAATCAAATTTGTTAGCACAGGATTGTTTGCAGTATTTCTTTATTATCATTTCAATGTTCACAGCATCGGTGGTGATGAAATCTCTTTCGGTTCTGATAGGAAGAAATTGTGCAATTTCTCACTCTTTCTTGGTTGGATTGACTAGAAGTTTATCAATTTTTATTGATTTCTTCAAAGAAACATCTTTTGCTTTCACTAATTTTCTCTAATGTTTTCCTTTTTCTTTAGTGTCCTTGACTTCTGTTTTAATTTATATTTTCTTTTTCTTTTTTTTTTTTACTGTAAATTACTCTTTTTGTGCTCTAGTTCCCTAAAATGAAAGCTCGAATTATTGACTTTATGTATTTCTTCCCTATAAATCATTCATTTAGTGCTATACATTTCTCTGTAATCAAATCATGCTTTCATGGTATCCCATAAGTTCTGATAGTTACATATTCAATTTCATTTAGCTCAAAGTATTTTTAATTTCTCTTCAGTCTTCTTCTTTGACCCATGTTATTTAGAAGTGTGTTGTTTAATCTCCTGTTATTTGGAGACTTCCAGACATTATGTTATTGACTTCAAGTTTCCTTTCATTGTAGTCTGAGAACATAATTTCTGATTTCCATCCCTTTAGAGTTGGTAGGATATGTTTTATGGCCCAGAATGTTAGCTAATTTTGCCACTGAGTCATGCAAGCTTGAGAAAGTATGTATCAGCTGTGGTTAAATGGAGTATTCTTTAAATATCAACCAATGTAATTAATTGTTATACTGCTCAGGTCAACTCTATCCTTACTGACTTTTCTCTCCATTTGATCTACCAAGTACTGAAAAAAGGGTTTGTGGTGGTAACACTGGATTTGTCTATTTTTCCTTGTGAAAGTGAAATAGCTCAGTCGTGTCCAACTCTTTGTGACCCCATGGATTGTAGCCTACCAGGCTCTGTGGTCCATGGAATTTTCCAGGCAAGAATACTGGAGTGGGCTGCCATTTTTCCTTGTAGTTCTACCAAATAATGCCTCATTCTCTGTTGTTTCAGGTGCATACACATTTAGACTGACAATTCTCATTCTTGTGAAAGTTGCTTGGTTTGCCTCTCCTCCACTGACTTTGACTGTACCTTGGGTACCATGCATTTGTTTCAGTTCATTCCTTTGTAATCTATGCTGCGATGCTGGAGCCTTGGTTTGTGAGTAAGGACTGGGGTGAGGGGGTGGGGGCGGGAAGGAAGTTTTATGATCTTAGGATGACATCTCAGTACCACTGTGTGCCTGCGTCCCTGGGCTCTGACCATCACAAGGGTCCCTAGTTTTCTGTTCACCTTCTTAAATGAGAAGGAAGGAGCCAGACCGGAGTCATAGAAATGCCCTTCCTCCAGTCTTTTTCCCTAAAGCCTGAGTCTCTATTGAGAAACTTGCTCTGAAGATATTTCTCAAGGTACTCTGGTCCTCCCCCTGCCAGAGCCACAGTGGATATTTCTGAGTCTTAGCTGTGGGGTTCCTTGAGGTTGACCCCATGATATCATACATAGGGCCCCAGGAGTGCCTCACTTTCCTGGGAGTCCACACCCAGCCTCCATTAGCTTGTAAAAATAACTATTTAGCATTCCTATGGGTTTATGGCTCCCAGGAGCATGTCAACTGTGACTCTCTGGATTTACGTGTCTCTTGAGATTTTGGGTTGGGTTTTCCCCTGTGACTTCTTATTTTATGACTTCAAGAAAAATCTTTGCTATTTAGCCTGATTAACTTTCTCTTGTTATATGGAGAAGAATTGATCTCCAAGGGACAGCAGTGATCCTGGAGAGAGATCTTACCTCCCTGTCCAGGAACTGAACCTGGGTAGCCTGTATGAAAGTCAGAAATCCTCACCACCAGACCACCAAGGGATAGGTTAGAAAGAAAGTGGCCCTGTCTCTTCCCTGATTTGAAATCAAAAAAGTTTCAAGTAGGCAAAACTGTAAAAAAAAAAAAAAAAAAAGGTACAAGGTTTATTATTAGAGACACAGCATAACACGTGGGAGAGCACACAGAGAAACTGTTTATTTAAGACTAAAGCAAGACAGAAATACACACCCAGAAAGAAAGGGCACAGGCATCCTTCCCAATGAGGAGTGCAGTAAGGCAGAAGCAAGGCAAAGACACACACCCAGAGAGGGGTGTGGGCATCCTGAATGGGCAGTGTAATAAAGAGGTGATGTAAACCTCTTATATAGGACAGTCTTTCTGGGTCTTTGTGGACATTTGGCCAATTATCTCATTTCTTTCTTCAACTCTGACTGGTTCTTAGACCCTCCTCAACATGACTGTGCAAATTTTTGCTAAGGTGGATCCCACCACAGAGGCCTGTGGGTACATGTTCATGGTTATTATGGGGTACCCCCCCATTTTTGACCCCCCAAGAAGTCTTTTTGTCCACGTGCACACAGGTAAATCTTTGACCTCAGGAGTGGGCGCCTCATCTCTTTCCTTCAGCAGAGATCAGCTTTTGTCCCTAGCTTCATCCTTGGAGTGTCTGGGTGAGAACAAAGCTTGAATTTTACCCTACTTGATAAATACCAGCTGTCCAGCCTAGGGGCCCATCTGTCTTCTACCTCAGAATGACGGTTTCCAAGATCTTTATGTGTTGAAGGTAAAGCCAAAAATTCTCGAAACTTCCTTTCAAATCTCAAATAGTTCCCAAATGAATTGATCCATTTTCCTTCATCCCTTTTCAATAATCCTAGGAAAAAGAAACAGCCAGCACCTTGTCTTCCATGGAATATTGTAACAACCCCCTAACTGACGTCCACACTGCTACACTGTCACCCCAGCTCCAACACATTCTCTGTACACTTGGAGAAGCATATTAAAATGCAGTGTAAGCCAGTTACCTGCTTAAAATTATCTCCTTAAAGCTCCTTGACAGCGGCAATGGAAATTGAAGGGAAGGCTCTTCTGCATAAACTTTTAAGATTTCATGCATACAAAATATGATGAGATAATAGCTATGAAATGTATGGTCCTATAGGAAAAAAGCAAAGAGATTTAGAGAGAGGAGCAAGATTAGACATGTTATAAAAGGGAAGATGGAAAACAGATGAATGCAGGGACAAGGTGTGGGAGCAGCAGAGGTGGACAGCTGAGTTTGCGGATACAGGGCCTTGGATGTGCTGCTACCGGGTGAGCGAGTACCAGGGCACTGGTGACTTTTCAGAATGCAAGGGGGAGGCCCAGACCCTCTGAGGAATGATGCCAGGATACCCAGGTGGCAATGAACATGGGAGGATGCGTAAAAAGTCTACCTAAGGAGAAGCTGGACACTCAGATATACTCCACATTCTAAGATATACTCCACATTATAGTCACCCTGACCTAGAGAATAAAAACAAACCTGGAATAGGAATAAACGTGACTCCTTAAAGAGATTAAATCAGAGCAATTTAGGAAGCAGACACTGGTCGGAGCTGGAGGCAAGAATGAGGTACACAGTGAAAAGGGGATGGAACGCAAATGTGCATACTCAGATGTTAGACAGACTGTGGTGCCTTCAGTGCTCAGTGAGCAGAGTAAGAAACAGCCGAATGAATAAATGAGGGATTTAACCAGTTGACTTCTGAATACTTACAGCTCCATGCCTTTGAGATTGTACAATTTTCCTAATATTTTCTTAGGAAGAAAAATCAATCTAAAAGTTTGCTAATTGGAAGGAAACATCAACACAGAGGGAATATACCAAACATGGGATGAAAGAAAATACCCAACTTCTTTTTACTGGTAAGAAGCTGTTTCATCCCTTCGACACCTTGGCCGTCTTGTCTGCCTCGCTGCAACAGAGATGTGGGGACTCACCAACTAACTCCCTTAGGCTGACTATTAGTGAAACACAGCATCCAAGTGTCAACTAAAAAAGTAAAAGCAACCTAAAGTTGAGAGTTATGTTTTATTCAGTGGAAAATTTGGAGACTTCAAGCCCTGGAGATAGTGTCTCAAGTAACCCTGAGAGAACTGCTCCAAGGAGGCAAGTGGAAGAGCCAGGTTATACAAAAACTTTTGCAACAAAAGGTAGGTAGTCTGAACATCAAAAGTAAAAGTCGCACAGTTCAGTTCAGTTCGGTTCTGTTGCTCAGTCGTGTCCGACTCTTTGTGACTCCATGAATCGCAGCACGCCAGGCCTCCCTGTCCATCAC